>JACATO010002134.1:415000-672500 GCA_018389105.1 Nautilus pompilius
ACTATACTACTACTACTACTACTACTACTACTACTAATAATAATAATAATAATAATAATTACCACTCCAGCGAAAACCGAACCGTGGAATATCTTCACGAAAACCGAACCGTTAGCGCTCGTCTCAGCGAGATATGGAAACCAACGTTTTTTTTTTTTTAATATTTTTAAAAGTGTATTTATATTTAATTACTAACGCAGGGAGCAATTGTCCTTGCTACAGAAAAGATAAACAGGCATGCTTATTGTTTTTTTATTAGTCAAAACCTATTTCCAAGAGCTTCGCAACGCATCGGAAGCCATAATGAGCCACAATGGCTGGTCCCCACGTGGCGAGGCGGTATCGGCACGAAATGCACAAATATACTTAATTCGTGGTGCGGTGGGTAGCGAGTTCGCTCGTCAATCTTTGACTCGTGGGTTCGATCCCTGTGGGGTCCGGGGTACGTACTGCTGATAGGGGCAAAAAGTCCAAAACAGTTCCCCTCCTGACGTCGACATTCACCCAGACATTTTAACCTGAAGAGGGATGGGCTCCGCCGGCTGGTGGAGTGCCCATCCACCTCTCGAGATGTCCCAACGACCTATGGATTATGGGACAAGCGAAGCGAATGGTATTTAATTAGCTTGTATGCGATCGGATAACATTTTCTCGATCAAGAATGGTACATACACTCGTGACGGATATTCATCACCCTGCTTGCGACTGTCGGTAAAACGGATGGGAAATTGTGCGCTTGTAGAAATACATAATAAAAACATTGCTAAATCGTCAAGCAAAAAAAAAAAAAAAAAACTTCGTTGTTCTCTGTTTTAAAGAGTTAACGCCTTACTCTGGACGTTCTTTCTCCTTTCCGTTGTGTGTGATACTCATCTCTAATGTAGTAATTTCTCGCGCAGATGCAACCAGAAAGTAATAATTCAATACGTGGTTTCTCTGCAATACTGAGCGGATTAAAGAATGCTTTCTGGACAATGTAGATAGAGAAATAAGCGGGTAGAAACAAACAATGCACAACTATTTTGGGAGATTCGATAATTTTGGCCGCTAGTGTATCTCTGCTGTCTATCATGGATTAATGCTGATCGCTTACTGTTTCGTGCGTTGGTTAAGCCGAAATCTTACCATTATTTTAATCTCTGGAACGAGTGCAAACGACGCATTAATTGATATAGTTTTAATTCAGAGCTTTCCGAGTATTCGGGAAAGTCTTTTTTTGTTGTTGCTAGCTTCGCCTGACAGATTTCAGGGATGAGTAAAATTAAACTTCCAAAAAGCTTTTAGAAATAAATAATTGCAGATTGTTGTCTTCCCGTTGCTGTCTGTTATACCTATTGTCTGCATGTTTTTTGTTTTTTTTTTAAATCTTTATGTCGTAGACCATTCTTCATGACTTGGAGATAGAGACAGGGGCTTAGCAGAGCATGACGTCATGTGACGTCAGGGGTGAGATCTCTGTTTCGTAAGTTGTATAATAAATACCATAAAAGGAAAGTTACCTCCAGAACTATTAGCATTAATTATTCTGTTACCGTAGTACAGTTTTTGCTTCTGTTTTTTTTTTTAAAGAAAGGTTTCGGTAAAACGCCTGAGATACACCGGCATTATCGCTTGTTCGTTAATTCCTGGAGCCCCGGAGGATGTTTGGCGGAGAAATTACCGCGCGGAACGATTCATCCCAGTGAGAACACGCGCGGATTAAGGTGCTCTGAGAACTGTTTGAGGGCTTTAACACGCGTGTCCCCTCGAAATGGATCGTTTTTGAAATCTGATAGATCTCTTGGTAGGGCTTATAGAGATCGTGTGCTTCAGGTTGGGGGGCTTTCAAGGTGAAAGCGCCGTGTGAAACAGAAAGGGAGGGGGGTGATATACTAAAAATGACCTCCGCTCCGCCAGGGTTACAATCTGAAGGGTGCAGCAGTTCGTCGACAAGCAGAAGTAGGGGTCTGTGGGTGGGATTAATTTTACTTGGAGTTAGTTTAAAGACAACCTGTTCCATAAATAATCTTTTACCCGCTACAATGGCGGCTTTCTGTTTTGCATCTCGACAAGACCAAAACTGATGCCTAGATTATTCAAAAGAACCGACTGATCTTCGGCGATGAGGGATTAATATTTTAACGGTCAGTTTGTGTTTTTTTAAAAAAAGAAAATAATTAATAGTTTCCAGAGTTAGCGATTTTGTTGTTGTTGTTGTTGTTGTTGTTGTTGCAGATTTTAAAATAATACCGTCGGCTTTAACCAGAACGAGCTATCGAGGAAGAACAGCCGCCATTCGTTAAGGGCGGCGTCGTTCGTCTTTCGTGATCGACAGACAACCCTATCATTACGCGTCCACATCTAAAACGGATCCAGTCCCCAACAGTCGCGCCTTCTCACGCAGTCACTACATCCAGCTCGTCCTCCCTCCCGGCGCCAACGTCGGAACGAGATGAAATATCGGCGACATCTCGATGATTCACGCCGTACGTGACTCACGTCAACGCTTGTTGCTGCTTCGTTCGTCTCGGCCGCCAGAACTCTGTTCGAAACACCGGCCCTTCGATGGGCCCCGGGCCTCTTGGGCATTTGCGCCGAAAGTCTAAACTAGAACTGAGCGGGCAACTCTTAATATACGATTTACATGGTTTTCAAAAGCCTGGGCTACTACTCAGGACTTAGTATAAAATCCACGGCCATTTAGTCGGATGTTAATTACTTCGTAAAATTTAACAAACAAAAAAAAAAAAAATAGTAATAACACAAATTTAGAAACCTTTCGTACGATATACGACAGCCGCCTGGCTGCACCTCAGATGTTTTTGCCTATTGATTAACTCGGATTCCGAACAGCAGATGGAGTTCCGGTCATTCAGCAAACAGCATCTATAGTCGCAGACAAGTGCAAAAGTAGTATTTTTATAAAAACTGAATTAAACGTGAAACAAAGTCCTTTACCATACTTTTATTAATTAATTTCGGCAAGTAAATATCAACAAGATCAGATAAATTAAGGCAGCACTGGCGAAATTATCGTGTTAGTGCTCACTCGATATCTCCCACCATCCAAAAATTAACCGGAACCGGAATAGATGGAATGACGTCATCAGACGTAGCAGTTCGGCTTTCTTGTTTTTGTTTGTTTGTATTTATTATTTTTAATCCCGAAAATAGTGATAATGTGTTGTTGCTTTACCTATAAGACGTCAAAATGCTTTTTCTCTATTTTTGCTTTTAATAAAGAAAATTTGAAATTCATGTTAAAATTATTTTTAAATGGCGACAAAACAGGTTAAACCTAATAACTTTAAACTTTGATTTTGGAAAGAGAATTAGTCTTTTATGAAATGTGACTCTCGACTGGTTCCCGCCGACTTTTACTGTGCTGTTACACTCGTGCATTTATTTGTGAGGATTATGAGAAAACCAAAGGCCAGTAAGCAAACGGTCACACACACGACAGCTTCTTAACTCCCCTTAGTCTCACACTAATACCGTCATGCATTAAAAATCATAAAAGCGCGAACTCGTTCCGCGTGTAAGCTATCAAGCGTCCCGCCTCGTTATGACTTTGTGGAAATGGCAACTTTCAGTGGATGGGGAGTCAGTCTGGACTGAACAAAAGACAGTGCTCTGCACATCTATGACGAACAACAGAAAGTAACGCAGCGCTATGGCGCATATATGACGCGCGCGAAGTTAATCGTGATCCTCCAGAGGTATTGACTAAAGACATAAGTTATCATTCGTCCTGTTTTATTAATTCAGTACGGCTACTGTGCATTTTGATAAATATTAATACTTTTGGTAGGCAGTAGCGCATTTCATTTCTGATATCTTCAAATTTGATCCGGGTTATAAAGAAAACGTGAAAAATAAAGTTTCCCAGGTGAATGTAAAAGTACTTTTTAGATCATTTATTATTAAACATGCTTTTATTATCTTTAAATACAATTTCTTTTCTTTTTAATTAGTGCGTAGATAAATCTCTTTTTCCGTTTTTTGGTCTGATTTATTCTCTCTAATTTGTACGTCCGAGGGAACCCCCCCCCCGCGTCCCAATTTTATTTATTGTTCACAAAGTGAAAGGTCCACCCACGACCGACACGGAAGCGCTCGGTTTGGCGGCGTCATCCCTGGCTTGGTTTCCTCCCACGTCTAATTGAAGAGCTCTAGTAAGGGGCGTTCAGTGAGATTCGTCAGGTCAGCGCGTAGGGTTGCTTTCGTGGTGACGGCCATTGTTTTCTTACCCCCCCCCCACCACCCAGCCGCAGGCTAGTGTTCCGGATTCCGGGAAATGGTCAGGTACAACGAGAGAGATAAGATGGCAGCAAACAAAACCATATTTTTCTTCTTCTTCTTTTTTTTTTTACTTTTGAAAAGAAAAAAAAAAAATTTTTTTTCGGTCTTTATTTCTATTTGTCTTACTTTCTGAAAAAAAAAGAGAGAGAAAAGTATTCTTTTATCACTCTCGTTATGTTTATAGAAAGTAACACGTTGGACAGTATTTATTATTTACTCGTTCACCACGCGTTGTTAGGGGCCATCTCTACGCACGACATCAACTGGAATTTCACGTTCAACATGGCCTTTCCACTGGCCGAGTAAAGACGCCGCCTCTTTGTCACGTGTCATACGATCTGGTGAAAGCCTGAAGCCCTCCCCCCCTCCTCACCAGTGCGTGTGTGTCATTTTATTTAAATAATAAAAATTACTAAACAGCAATTATCAAATGCATGTAAGAAATAATCAGTTTAACGTCTGTATGCATCTCAATATCTGGGAAAACTGCCATCTTGTATCGTTGAGCTCTCTTAAGAGAGAGTACAAGAAGTAGTAATGTGGAAATCAATACAAACGCCATACAACACAAATCATCTTGCTCAACTATGACGCACAACAAAACGCCATAAAACATTGTAGACTGCTGGGACACCACGTCTAAATGCAATACACCGTTATGCACAACCAAACGGCACGCAACACTGCGCAATGTGCGTATCTCTCCTTTAAACACTTAAACTTAAGATTTTATTTTGATTACTCAAGGCAAATCAAACATTCAGACCTGTCATGTAAAAGTATTTTATTCCATTTGCTGCTTCTTATTAAAATAAACTTCCTTTTTTTTTTTTTCCAAAGACAATCCAGTCAATATATTCTCGTCATTGTTACAACGTAGCTAGCAACTAAACCTTTGACTTAACGTTTTAATATTGGGTTTATTACCAACGTTGAGTGACATCGCTCAACTTCAGCGTTATTTCGACTGAATGCCACGAGCTCGATCTCTTCTAGTAACATATTCATCATGCAGTGATAATCCGCTTTAATAAGTGATGACACGAGCTTAAAATAAATATCTCTGTCACCCGTCAAGCATCACAAGCCAGTGGGAGAAAATTTACCGAAATCCTATAGTCCTTATCTTTTCACTACTTCTGTAGGCGATAAAAACATACACGCAATATTACGTAAACAAAGAAAAGGCTGAGCATATAATGCAAATAATACATGATGAATCGCGTCCCGTATGTAAAAATAAAATGCTACATTAGTACAGCCATGCCATGTGCTGATGTAGTAAACTGAGAAACTATCACACCTGCAGGAGGACTATAAAAGTATAGGCAGTAATATCGATGTAGTTCGATGAATACTCTGGCTTATGAAAAGAAAATATCAATTGATAAGCGTATGAAGGCTTCTCCATGTGGTAGATTGCAAGCGGACTTCATGTTTCAGAAGGAGATTGCAAGCGGACTTCATGTTTCAGAAGCAGATTGCAAGCGGACTTCATGTTTCAGAAGGAGTTGTATGCCAGACTCCGAGGAGGAGACGTGAGACTGGTACTGCTGACAAGAGAAGCAGTCGAGGTCGAAAGCCCGAACTCTCCAAAAAGATGTTCAGTACCCCGGGGTATGTTCTCTACGTGATAGACGACGAGCCAGGAGAGATCTCACGACTGATTCAGCTGCAAGTTCGGGTGCTAACGTTTCTTCAAGAGCAATGAGATAGAGATTAACGTGAAGAGGTCTCAATGGACGCGTAACTGCCTGAAAACCTTTTCTGCTGAGAAAAGGCAATCAAACGGTCAAGTCTGAATGGGAGGCCGAAATGAATCGGTAAGATGAATAAAATAGAAGGTGGTCTTTACAGATTATTCTAAGTGTGAACTGTTTGGCAATAATCAACAGCGTTTGGTTTAGGCCTGCATTGGGAAGCAGTATAAGTCAGTGTACAACAGATACAGTGAAGCATAAAGGCGGATCAATACAAATGTGAGGGATGTATGCCAGCCAAGGGTGACAGAGATTTGCATAACATCGAAGGTATGCTGTTCTCGACAGGTACAGGCAGGTTCTCATCCATCATGTCATTCCCTCTGACGTCCCTTTGAACAATGATTGATCTTCTAAAACGACAAAGATCCAAAGCTTACAGCCAATGTGGTGAAAAACTATCTGTGACGTAAACCGGCGGAGAGAGAACATTCACAAATTAGTTTTGGCCTGGAACATCGTTGGAGTACGTGGAGTTGTATGGCTACAGAGAAAGTGAAATGGCAACCAAACATTTTGGATGAACTGTGGAAAGTGATGCAGGAAATTTGGAACAATATTCCAGTCATATATTTATTACTTGTATGGAAACAAGATGACATCTCCATATGAAGCAGAGGGCTCATATACCAAATACTAATGCACTGTACAACGTATTCGTTTTATATCTGTATATTTTCTATATTAATGCATTGTGTATGTATTATAAATTCGATCATTTGTGATTAATAATTATTTGCGCATATCTTGTGTGCTTCCACAATTATTTCCAATACTGTATTTATATACCAATCGATATCTTTTTTTTTTCTTAGCACTAAGAGTTCGAGAACTTAATCAAAGACGACAACATGGCGTGGAGCGCGAAGGGAAAGGAAAGCAAAACCTTTGAGATTTAGTGCTTTCTTATCGTAGGCCACTCCTTCAAGAAGACTTTCAACAAATTTAAAATCATCCATCATGTAAGAAACGCAGGAATCCCTTTCGGGTCGGTTGTTGGGATTTTTGGTGGTCGACGTCTTTTCGAAAGACGAACCCAATCACCCGAGTCGTCGGCAAAGACGAGAAGAACTCGATGTCTTTCGAGTCGCCTTCACGACTTCTGATAACAACGCTGATTTTGTTTCCCAAGACTGGAATTATGTGTTCACTTGTTGTTGTTGTCCCCCCCAGTAGAAAACAAATAATGATCCCTTTTTAAACGCCTGCGCTACAATCGCAAACGGCGTAGGCCAGCTCGTTCTAGTGTGACGTCACAACCAGATACTTCTCAGCGAAAGTCGCTAGGTATCGGAAACTCGCCGGTTGCCACTATCGATAGCGAGGACTCCTGATAGCCTAAATATTTCTATCGCCAGAAAAAATTAATGAATCCTGTTGATTATTGTAGGGGGGGATTTACACTAGCAAAAATCTACAATTCTGCCATTCATTGACTTTATGGCTCTTTTTAGTGTTTTTTTTCTTTTTTTATTTTACAGTAAACAATCTCACCAAATTACAGAACGATCAGATCTTTTGGTCAGTTCTAATATATATGTATATACACACGCGGATAAAGCAGATAAATATTTCAGGCGTTGAACTGAAAACTTCACGAAAAATTAAAGCGAAGATATAATGAGGAAGAGATAATTGAAAAGACAGATTATAAATAAAGTTTAAACTGAGGTTTGGCTAAAAATACTAAAATAATACAAATTATCTCGGCCTCGGGGGACCTCAGACTGACACAGATATCTTTCAGTATCAGGATTTTCAGCCTTAGCAATTAATAATAATTACATTTGCCCCCCGCCCCTGTCGTTTCCAGGATATTTTCAATAATTGACTCATACTTTCGCGCCAAACACAGAAATTAAAGGAGAATGATAAACGATATTCCACATTGCGCATAACTTTAATCATCCGTAGATTTCGTTTCTTCTCACGAAGATCCACGACGTTCAGCTTTGATATATAACGATCGAGAAGGGATTTCAGATTTGGCTCATTACCTTCATTTAAACCAGTAATGTTTTAATTAAGATCGTGAGTCATTAAATGATGATGGTGGTCATTAGCTTCATGAGGATAAAAGGAGAATGGCCCCCGGACGATAGAAAGGACAAAGCTGAAGAAACATGGAAGAATTACGGGTTCTATTAACTCCATCGCCGTCCTTAGGAGGAGAGAGAAGCTGGTAAAATTCCTCGGAGCATTGGAAACGAAGGCCAATTTTTCAGAATAAAATCTGAATTTTTGACTACATCGGTATTGCTAGAACAGCGGTTGGAAGCTCATCCTTCATTGGACATTCCCAGTAAACAGGCAGGCTCCTGGTAGAAACGCGACTCTATCCAGTTCATTACGAACCCCTCTCCACTGGAAACGTTCAGTTGGGATATAAGTGTTGGAGGAATGGTTTTAGCAATTACATCGAGAACCTCCGACGTGTACTCTCAGATTGTGAAAACCGTATTCGGTTGCCACGGGTTTATGCCGCAAACCAGCCTGGCGTGCACACTGAATTTCCTTCAGCAGCATTTTGTCGGCATTTTCCTGAGATCTCCACGTAATTTCTAGTGTGTACCATGGTGTACCTTGCATGTGTTTCCTTCTCTGACTCTGTCGTACAGGCTTCCGCAAGGAAGGCGTAATTTCAATGATAATTTGAACTGATTAGGAATAAGAATGCAATCACTTGTCCGAGAATATTAAAGAAAACTACCACGTTTGAATAATGGGGAAGATCCCCTGAGTAGAAACAGTTGACGTTTTAGTGCATCTGAAACTTCCGGTCGCCATATTAAATAAGGCCTACTGGAAATTCGCAAAATGTGTACTACTCATGTGACTTGTTCTGCCTTTATCTTCGCAGTCACCATCTCATCAGAAAATAGCACCGAGGATGGCCTTAATCAACCATCTGATTTAAATAGGGCTAGAATCAGGTTGTTTCTTTCACCTGATCACCCGAGTCCTGCTAGCTTCTGCAAACGACATCTGGAGCAAGCCAAAGCCCTCCACTCGCGGATAACAAAATAACAACCAAAAGTGTTCTCACTACAGCAGCAAATAATGCTGCGACTAGGCCGATTCTTAACAATAGCATACGACACATTTGGACATGCCAGTATTATGATATAAGAAAATGTAACTCTGGCTGTTCTGGTAATTATCGGGCGTTAGTTAACGATTAATTTTTTAAGTTTAATATTATCGTGACAGCTACCGTACGACGCCCAACACGCACGTGTCTAACACTAATGGCCGACTAGTTGACCTCTGGGTCAGTCACTTCACAGCCAATCAGATCGCTGCAGCCAATTTAGCCCAGGACAGACGAGCTTACGCCTGAAGTATCTTGAGTAATTTTTAAGCAGATCGAATGAAAAAGCGCAAATGCTAAACGTCAGATTACATTAAGAAGTCGTGTATCACAGATTATCAGTAGTTTCAGCAGAGCGTGAATCTCACAGTTCTGGTGAGATGTGCGTGTAATTACAAGCAAATCAGATAGAGAGCATCAACTCTATTTTTGCTTCAATTAGATGTTTGGTGGAGTTGATGGTTGTTGCTGCTGCTGTTGTTGTTTGCTTGTTTGTTGTATTTTTTGTTTAAATTTGTATTATTAACATGTCCGAATAATCCCATCACCTCTCTCATATCTTTAAACGAGACCGTAACGCTGTCTTCAAGAGTGCTAGCGCGGTACCAAACCCGCCTTAGAGGAAACGTTTGCCAAATACGTTCTAGCCACGATCTTCAGATCTACTTCTGTAAGTAAAAAAACTTTTTAAAAAGTATATAACTGCGGGTTTACTCGCCTGCGTAATAAAAGTTTCCAACTTTCACGACAAAGGATAAAACAACATATGCATCTGAAGAAATAGAGTTTTCGCTTAAATTACATTATTCAGGTTTAGTCACATTTCTGCGCCTGTAAGAGTGATTTTGCCGGATGTAAAAGACTAATTTTTTTTTTCTTTTTTAAATTTTCACGACAAACGAAAGAAGTCATGGCGTTTCTCTTTTAACTTCTGTCAGTCTACTAGCCGGCGTGACGGAGGCGGTCAGGTGATCAGAACGAACCAATCATGTTTCATGCAATATCAACAAAAACAAAAAGGAGAAAATACCAGCATCTCGTTCGGCCACTCTCAGTTTCTTTACACAGGTGACGCGAGGAGGCGAATAAAAAAGTCTATGTATTTTCCCTTAAAGGCTCGGTGATATGCAACTGAGTTCCTCCTAAGAAATCTCTTTAATTTTCTGAGCGATCACGTGCACGGCCGGCCGTTCGCGTTGCATCTCCTTTAATCAAAAACGAGGGTGCATAATTAGGAAAACCAACCTGAATAAATACGTAGGTGGGCATCTTTATTACCATCAAAAACCATTTTTTCAAATCAAATATACCGTCTCCCTGCATAATAAGACTGTGATAGCCAGAAGTGAATGCCATTATTATGGTAATTATACAAGGTATTCGTGTCAGTTTTCCTTGTTATTCTTCTACTAAATGTTGTTAAGAATTAATACCATCAAAGATGAAGAAGAGACGTTAGCACGATCAAATCTCGTTTCATCCACCAGATTAACTACTCTCATTTCACGTGAAATGAACCGAAACACAATATCATTGGGGTGTGAAGACGATCGTCACGAGTTCCTTCATCTGTCGCGTGTTGCCATGAATACAGACACTTAATTCGTTTTCCTTCCCCGAATTTTCTTTATATGACCTGTGTATGCAGTTCACCTGTATGTATATATAAATCTTTTCCTTATCGATCTTTAATGAAATATAACACAACTTACATTAAAAACCACCGATATTAATCTTTTATTAGCGAAGGAGATTACACATTTTTCCTATTAAAGTTATTAAATATAAATAGTCTTTTTTTCCTCGAGTGAGGTTTTTTCGAGCAATCTTTTAACTTCCGTATTATTTGATATTTTAGCGTAGAAACCGAGGAACGATTATTACCCCTTTTTTTTTTTGTAAAGAAAGAAAAGGCCGCATGTATTAAATAGGGATATCGTGGCCCGTCGTAAACGATGTTGGTGGGGGCCCCGGCAAAGTCTAAAGCACGTGACCCGATTTGAGGCTTTACGGCGACCTTCTTTCCTAAAGGTTTTCCTTTGGTTCTGACATTCTTTAAAAAAGAATATTATTTTTGAATCATTATAGATAATGCAGTTCGATAGTATAAAGCCGTCGTATTGAAGCGTGAAGCCTTCATGATCTACACAAGGTCCCGGGGGTTGAGGAAGTTTCTACAGATAGTTGCTGGGCGCTATTTGATCCTGTGACAGGGCTTCAGCGATCCGGTGATGGTGTCAGCCCGAGTAATCTACCCGATCGCCCTCGGTTTACAGGTTCGAGAAGCTGCCACTGCTATAGCAATTAATCAACACGGTTAATGGAGGGTGGGGTTATACAGAATAGAATAGATAAATTATTTTGTGTAGCGCGGAAGGAAGAATTCAGATTTTTTTTTTAAAGAAGTTTTAAAAAAAATAAAATACAAAGGTCTATAGATTATTTGGGCTAAAATAAGTGGTACAAACCAGTTTTCTTGTCGATCTCGCATCAAGATACTGGATTCTGAAATGCATATAAAATAACTTCCCAACGTAGACTTTGTTTATGCCATTTGCACCGCCAGATGTCGCTCTTTATCAAAATTCATCGGTTAATACCATTAATACACCGGACACCATTAGAAGTTATGTAGAAGACCAGTAAACAGAAAAGAATCTTCCATATTAAATATTCTGTAAAAGGTAAGAAACTCTTACCGTGTAAGACATGTGATTTGATGATAGATATCCACTTTTTGGAAAAGTAGACAATATAGCTAAAAGTCAGGATTTCCTTGCAGGTCGTAACGATGATTGATAAAAGATTAAAATACAAAGAATTTTCTGGCGTGGCACGGAAATGAATGCACCTGCTGTTAGATTACTTGTGAAAGGGTTAGAGATCATTAAGTGTTCTTCATATATATGTATATTCAATAAGTTTTAAATTATAAGTAAACAATAGTATATTTTTGTGTATTATTTTAAAGTGTAACTCTTACACACACACACACACACACACACACACACACACACACACACACACAGAGAGAGAGAGAGAGAGTTTTACACTGGTGCTTTTATAGCAGGTTATGGAAGACATTCTAGGTAAGGAATATAGAACGTGCTCGGATTTTTTCGACTCAAAAATATTTTAAAAACTAACATCAGGCAGTTACCAAAACCATTCTGATCAGCTTTGAGAGAAAACTGCAGAACCCGAAATAAAATAAGTAATTAAAAGTAGTGAGACGACTCAGGGAAAGAGGGGGAGCAGAGAAATGCATCTAGATTTAAATCCAGGAAGCCCGTGGGGAGATTATCCCAATGTTATCTCCTCCCCTTTCTCATTGTGCACTTCTGCAATAAACTTTTATTGGTAATAGTAATTATCAATTTAGAGCTGTATGAAGCTATTCGGGTGTCTTCGATCTTCATTACATCTAGTAAAGAATTTGTCATATCAATAAATTATCAGAGGTTGAACAGTGAATAAGGACGAGTTAGCTGGTGAGAGCAGTTGGAAAAAAGGATACGGTTCTCATCATCATCATCAGCATCAGCATCATGTGTCATCCCCGAGCGGAGGTCAATAGTCCTAAATCACTTCCACAATCCAAGATTGATTGTGGTGGAGGGAGATACTCGTGCGGTAGGTTCCCACAATCCTTTGCTGCTATTGGGGAACAAACCGACCAAAAATGCATAGTGGTCGGAAACCAGACTACCCAGAGAATAAAAACACACGCGGAGTCCGGCTGGTGAATGGTTCTTATCAAAAACAAATGTTTAAGGATTTGGCCAATATACAAAACGCACAGAATGATTTCTGCATCAGCATCACGCCCCATACATTATAGGTATGGGTATATCGACATTGGCTGGCCACTCCATTAAGACTTTCAGACTCAGGCCTGACCTGGGCTGCAGTTGCCAGTCAGGATGACCAGATGATGTAACAGCCGATCCCTCTACCACTAAGTACGATTTGGACGAGCCGCTTTGCAGCTTTCGAAAGAGACCCGGTGATGGCTGTACGTCTTGCAGGTTCCACAGCAGCCGAGACGGTAATTGCTGGCAGACTGCTTCAGAACATCGGTCATCCAATAATGACACAAAGCGAAGAAAGGTCTGCTGCCTGCAAGGGTGGATTGTGGCCACGAGCGGGTGATGACAGAAAGATATACGTGGTTAGGCAAAATAATAAAGTCATCAAACGTTAGTCCAGCTGACAGAACATTCAGTCTGCGCCCATCCCCAGCCCTGCCTTCAGAACAAGCGGATTATGGCAGTAGGAGACAACTGCGTAAACCAACGCACAGATACCAACGTGGAAAAAAAAAACAAAAAAAACTCGTGTAATGCAAGGAGCGCAGACATTGGACTAAGAACTGTCGAAACGTGACTTGGTCTGATGCAGACAGGAGAAGACAGATTAGGAAAAATCCGCTCGAATCGCTCTACCAAGGCGTCTTGTGTAGTCTCAACTGTCCTGACCTCTGGCGGTGAGGTATTGGCTTCAGACATGTTTTTTGCCGGCATACCCTTGCCAACCTCGTGGTCCCTTTACTATCATTTCGGGTCAAGTGCATCCAGCCAGGCTTCGCGTGTAGGAAGGCTACTTCCGAGTCGACAATGCCCGCCCCCAACCATCCGCCGCGCCAGCGTCTATGGTTTGGGGAATATGGCGGAGAGTTCGGGCATCTCGCATGGCCGGCACCAGTCTCCTCTGGATCTTAGCTCAGACAACCGTCGGTGAAATGAACCTGAATAAACGCATTCACCATCTCGACCCCCCCCTCTGCCCGCCTCACTACGCAAACTGCGTACAGCATTAAGGACTGAATTAGGGGGGAGGGGCGGAAAGCATCCCTCAGGGCGCCCAGCATCGTGCAGACTCTGCGCCACGTGTTCTCATGGCCGCTATCTGGGCAAATGGCGAGACCGAATCTGTCATTAAGTACAGGTTCAAATAAAATGGCCGGGCGGGGGTATATGTACCGGTGGGGCCGTTCATAAATAGATGCTATCCGAATAAACTAACATTAGACCTTTCCTTCGTCTCTACCCCCCCCAATCCCGCCGGAAATTTCTAGACAGTTTTTCCCGCGCTGCATCGCGCCGTTCGTCTGCTCCGACAAGATCCTTCACGAGCCACTGACGTAAGGGCGGCGAAAATTTGAATAACGGATATTTTAATTACGTTTTTTTTTTTTTTATTCATTTATTCGTGAAAAATTCGCCCCTGTGCAAATAAGTTATATAACCACTTTTTTTTTTGTTTTTTTTTTAATTATCTGCGGCAGGAGCCATTAAGGAACAAGCCACGCCCCCCCCTGCCAATTACCTCCCCCCCCCCCGAGAAGATTAGAGAGGCTGTACTCGCAGCGAGTACGGCGAAAAACTGTGTGGGATCGGCGAATCGCGCTGCTTCGGTCGGAAGGGAGCTGCACTTAGTACGGCACTGGATGGTTTGTTTACTCGGGTTCTTATTTTGAAAATTTGCCTCGCGCAGTTGAAAGGGTGCCCCGAAGGCGCACGCAGCGGAACCCCTCCCTCCCTCTCCCCTCCTCCGCACGAGTACCGCGGTAAGTTTCGGGAATCCATGCCACTCCGGTTTGTCTACCCGGATAGGTTTTTCCGAGTGGCGCCGCTGGCCAAGTGAGTCCACATCGCTTAAGCTTTTCATAAAGGAATATTCGCGCGTTTTGTAGAGTAGCCCTTAGAATCGTGGCTGGTTTTAAAACCTCAAAATTAAAATTAATAGATTTTTCTCTCCCTCCCCCCCCCGTTAAAACGAAAAAAAAGCAGATCAGCTTCGAGTGCGATCTTTCTCCCATTTTCTCCTGTCACAGGGGGGTTTTTTGTTTAGTGAACATAAATTAACTCGAGTCATTGTTACGGACTGAAGAGGGATGAAGAGGATCGGTGGTGGCATTCCTTCCCAACACCCTGCCAGCCAACTCGGTTAACATCGTCCGTCGACAACTGTTCCTCGTGTCAACCGTGGTCGGATAAGATTAATAGCGGACGAAACATAATATACATTTATTATTATTATTATTACTTAAAAAATCGCGCAACAATTTTCCAATCATAGATTCCTACGCAAAAAAGATGAGGATATCAGTACAACAAAAAATATCACCACCCCAACAAATAATCTATTTAAAAAAAAAACAACAAAACTTTTCACATAGCAGCAAATCCATGTCATGCATTCCTTTGTATAAACTATTTGATGTATTGCCGACTGATCCATTTCTGCGCGTATAGCATCTCTACCTCCGTAGTTGCACGATTTCCACTTCGACTCCCCACCAGAAAATTTTTTCTTTACGCGCAGAGAAAAGATCGGAAATTCGTCGTCGTTTGCTAGCTGGCGAATTCCTTCCAGTCCGCGGTGTGTGGCGTTTTCTTTTTCCTTTTTTTTTGAGGGAAGGTATTTGTTCTGTAGACCCAAGAGAACAGAGTAGAGTTAAATATGAATCAGACCGAGTAAGCATCTCTCTCTCTCTCCCCTCTTTCTCCATCTCTCTCTCTCTCTCCTCTCTCTCTCTCTCTCTAATATATCTCCACCTCTCTCCCCTCTTTCTCTCTCTCTCTCTAATATATATATCCATCTCCACCTCTCCCCCCATCTCTCTCTCTCTAATATATCTCCACCTCTCTCCCCCCATCTCTCTCTCTAATATATCTCCACCTCTCTCCCCCCATCTCTCTCTCTCTAATATATATATATATATAGATATATATATATATATATATATATATATATCCATCTCCACCTCTCTCCCCCTCTCTCTCTCTCTCTCTCTCTCCCCCTCTTTCTCCATCTCTCTCTCTCTATTATATATATATCTCCACCTCTCTCCCCCCATCTCTCTCTCTCTCTCTCTTTTACCATGCCTTGTAAAACAAATATGAAGCATGCTATCACTGCCTCTTCCACCCCCCCCCACATTTTCTACTTACGTCTGCGGGCCGCCACCCACTTCCATCGTGCCAGTTTCAGGCTGCAAACAACCCCCCCAGTTCTAAATATAAATCCCGCGCGCGCACATCCCGCTGTTGAACATTAGCAGCCTCACAAAGATACTCGAGAACTCGTACTTACCGACCGACGCAGCATCAGTGATGGCCCGGAAAAAATGAAGGCTCGGCCACTATCATCGGCGAAGGACTGCGACAGGGAGTCGGGGAAATCCAGCGAGTTAGCTTACCACCCCTCATCCTCCTGCCTGTGTGTATTTTTGCTGTTTGAAGGGGAGAAGCTGGCTTCCCTTCTACCGCCGGAGCCAGCCAGCCAGCCAGTCAGTCAGCCAGTAGCACATGGGAAGGCTGGCTCTATCGATCTGGCTCTCACAGCCGCCATGGAAATCTCGCCAAATACATAATGAGCAGGCGGCCAGTCTTCCAGTCGGAGCTGCTATGGATTTTTCTCAATAATTAACTATAAGCATTATGCATTTTTCATCAGATTATACAAGCCGTAAAGCGGCTCGCGCTGCGGTAGCGACGACGGCCAGCCGGTCTCTCAGCCCGGAGTGTGCTGCAGCTAGACGGAAGAAAGAGAGCGGAAGTGTTTCAGATCCACATCATGGAAATACCGGGAGCTGGCCGATGATGCTAAAACAAACACACTTGTGTGGTTTTTCACCCATCCTTCTAAAGAGCTTATCACTTCGGAGCTGCTGGCTGGGGGAAGCCATCATTCTTCCCGGACACCCAGAGCTTCACGCCTGTAGCGATTAAGAGGTAAAATACACTCAGCGGCTGCGGTTCTTCCCACACGAAACCCTCGGCAAGACCTTCGGTTTTAAATCGAAACCTCTTTCTAACTCTCCAGATATCCGCATCTCGCAGTCAACACCAATGGTAACCTACATCCTATTTATTCTATAAGTCAACAGTAATCGCGTTCCGGAAGAGCCATCCCTCTTCTCAGTCTCTCTCCATCCACCTGCCCACCTTTCCTTTTTTAAAGAAATTCTCTGTATACTCAGTTTCTATTTATTTTTCTAAAAATAACAACACCTTCCCCCCCGTATCTTTTCATTATGTATATTTTTTAAATCATCTTTGATTCTTTAAGAAATTAACTTTAAAAAAATAATTTGTTAAGACCCTAGTGCATTTCCATAGAATAATTCCATTCTTCGCATTATCCTCTGTACATATCAAATCCTGCTCTGTTTAGCTATAAAGTAAACAAACATAAGAAATAAATATTTGATGGACTAATATAGGTTAGAAACATTTACATAATGCAACGGAGGGGTCTCTCTCCTCTTTCTCTATCTCTCTCTCTCTCTCTGTGTGTGTACTGACGTCATCTCTCTCTCTCCTCCCCATCTCTCTCTCTCTCTCTCTCTCCTCTCTCTCCTCTCTCTCTCTCTCTGTGTGTACTACGTCATCTCTCTCCCCATCTCTCTCTCTCTTCTCTCGCTCCTCTCTCTCTGTAACTGACGTCATCTCTCTCTCCATCTCGTCTCTCTCTGTACTGACGTCATCTCTCCGCCTTCTCCTCCTCCGCCCATCTCCTCTCTCTCTCTCGTCCTTCTCTCTCCCTCCTCCCTCTCGTGTACTGACGTCATCTCTCTCTCCATCTCTCTCTCTCTGTACTGACGTCATCTCTCTCCCCATCTCTCTCTCTCTCTCTCTCCTCTCTCTCTCTCTCTCTCTCTGTACTGACGTCATCTCTCTCTCCATCTCCTATCTGTACTGACGTCATCTTTCTCCCCATCTCTCTCTTCTCTCTCTCTCTCTCTCTCTCTCTGTACTGACGTCATCTCTCTCTCTCTCTCTCTCTCTCTCTCTCTCTCTCTCTGCAGACACTGAAGCGGGGCCAGGTTCATTATTTACTAATTAGACCACAAACCCGTTGAACGATTATTCTGCCCTAATACTCATGTAAAACTAACCCTGACACCGACAATGGTAACCAATAAGTAGAGCCCAACACTGCCATTGTTTCCCCCTCTCCCTCGAAACTTATCAACCTTGCAGGAGCGGCTCAGCGACTTGCAACCCTCGCTCTAGGACAGGGGTCACCAAACATTTTTCACAGTGGGCCGGATAACTGAAAGAATGACGAGCGCGGGCTGCATAATCATTCTGTTCAATACTTGCAAGCCAGAACGAAAGCTCTGGGAAAAAAGACGAAACACTAAGTTTAGCATTCCATGTTAATCATGGGTGAGTGGCGTGCAATGCAAAAAAAACAAAGACAACCAACATATTTATTTACTAAAAAGTTATCAAAGAAGGCGACGCTAGCAAAAATATAGTTACATCAGACCTAGTGTGCACATATCTGAATCTTACAAACTAAGCAGCAAAAAGGTTAGTGAGATTTGTGAAACTGACGTTTGGCTTTCAAGATATCATCAATGTTTGGTTTGGAGTTGCTGCATCCAATCAAGAGAATTGCTTTCAAATGTTCATCAGTCAATCTCGTTCGATGTGTTGACTTCACATACTTCATTTTTGAAAATGTTTGCTCACAGACATAAGTTGTTCCAAACAATGATGCCATACCAGCGGCAAATTTCTTCAATTTCGGAAACTCAACATCAGGTAAGAAGCGGTAAAATTCAACAAGTTTTCCTTCTCTGTGCTTCTCTTTCAACAAGTCATTTGCTTGCAAATCAATGAGCTCCAACTGTAGTTCAACTGGCACATCATCAAGGTTACAATCAAACGGATTCTGGAACAGAAGAATGTCACTCTCAATTCTGTCGAGATCTGAAAATCTCTCCAAAAAATTGCTTCTTCAAGTCGCGAATAATCTTTTTAGGAAAATCGAGGTTGACATCTTCAGCAATTATAGCGCAAAACTCTTTGAGAGAAGTTTTCTCCTTCCAGTTGTGCTTCAAACAATGACAGCTTTCTCCGAAATCCTTTGATGATTCTGTAGAGATCACAGACGAGGTTATCGTTTCCCTGAAGTTTCAAGTTCAGTTCATTCATGTGGGATGTAATGTCGACCAAAAATGACAACTTTGACAGCCAGGTAGGATCTGACAGCTGTGGATCAGCTCTATCTTTTTCAGTGAGAAAAACATCTATTTCGTTTCGGAGCTTGTAAAAACGAAACAGGACTTTACCGCAGCTGAGCCACCTCACTGCTGTGTGATAAGGCAAGTCACAGAAATCAGAATCAATTTCTTCAAGAAAAGCCTGGAACTGACGGTGATTGAGTGCATGTCCCCGAATGAAGTTCACAGCAGAAACGACTGGTTTCAGTACACAGGAAATATCCAAGTCTTTCCCACAGAGTGCTTGCTGATGTATGATGCAGTGTATGAACAGAGCACCGGAATTTGAAAATCTTCCAACTGAGTCCTGATCTGCCCGACCAGACCCTTCCTCACTCCAGCCATGTTTTTTCCTCCATCAACTGTAACACCTCGAAGCTGATTCCACTGAAGGTTATAGTCTTGCAAAGTTTTCTGCACTTCCATGAAAATGTCTTTTCCAGTTGTTGTTCCATGCATGCAGCAAACGGATGCCAACTCTTCCGTTATCTGAAAGTCCAAATTGACACCACGAATGAACACAAGAAGTTGTGACGTACTCGAGAGATCAGTAGACTCATCCAGCGCCAGAGAATACCACAACAAGTTCCTAGCTTTCTCGCGTATCTGTAGCACTATGTTCTCTCCAAGTTCTTCTGTTCTCCGCACAACTGAACTTGCCGAAAGGCTGATACTTCCCAAACAAATCGGCTTTCTCAGGACACAAGTCATTTGCTGCTTCCATCATACACTCTTTGATGAAGTTGCCATCAGCAAACGGTTTTCCTCGCTCTGCCAACTTATGCACTATTTTGTAACTTGTACGAGTGACGGATTCATCTTCAGCAAACTTTCTCGTGAAGAGATTTCTTTGAGTTTCTAAACCACGTTTCATGGACTCATATTTCTCAGAGCGTAACTTTCCAGAAAAAATTGAATATGTTGATAGATGTTTTGTTTCATAGTGACGCCGAAGATTGTACTCTTTCAAAAGGGCAACACTTTCGCTGCATACCACGCAATTAGCTTTCTGGTCCTTTGTTTCCACAAAGAAGTACTGTACTCCCCATTCTTCATTGAAAATGCGACACTCGCGTCCACTTTTCTTTTCTTAGTAGCCATAATAAAGGGTGAAGAAAACAGCCTAGAGACCAGCTCGATTAACACCTTGACCGGGGAATTTTTCTGAGCCTTCTTGCCCATGATGTGTCAATTATCCATGAAAAAATTTTAAAAATTTTACTTCACAACATTTCGTGTTCCATCCGTTTTATCACGCAAATGCAAGTACCGTCGGCGGGCCTGATGAACTGACGTCACGGGCCTGATGAACTGACGTCGCGGGCCTGATGAGCTGACGTCGCGGGCCTGATGAACTGACGTCGCGGGCCTGATGAGCTGACGTCGCGGGCCTGATGAACTGACGTCGCGGGCCTGATGAGCTGACGTCGCGGGCCTGATGAGCTGACGTCGCGGGCCTGATGAACTGACGTCGCGGGTCTGATGAACTGACGTCGCGGGCCTGATGAGCTGACGTCGCGGGCCTGATGAGCTGACGTCGCGGGCCTGATGAGCTGACGTCGCGGGCCTGATGAGCTGACGTCGCGGGCCTGATGAACTGACGTCGCGGGCCTGATGAGCTGACGTCGCGGGCCGAGTTTGGTGACCCCTGCTCTAGGACGATATGTCGAGTGTGCTGGCCGGGTAGACGACGCCTATTGACTCAGGAACACACTTAACGGTCTGACCTGTTGGTTTACTTGCTTTCCAGCAACTGGAGGCTTTTCCCTCCATCGACGTAATCGAATGTCCATATATATAAATATATGGACACCTGCCGGAATAATCTGAACAGTACACTTTTAGAAGGAGATTACACTGGTCGCGACAAGAGTGTTCTACACAGAAGGAGCAGGGTGGAACTGTAAACCATCATAACCACCTTCACTCGATTCGGCTGGGTGAATCGAATCGATAGAGTCGTCCACGACCGCCTGGCTCACAAACGAGCGGGTGCGTCCTCTGGCTTGTTCGCATCACGGTTGGAGACGGACGTCTCGTTCGAGTGGGTAGGGGTGGGAGAGTAAACTCGAGATCCTTCTCTTGTCGCTTCCGGTCAGTCGTTGTTCTGGCAGCGTGACGACGAAGAATATCAAGCCAAGGACAGTCCGCAACCCTCAACAGAGACACTTGTGTCGAGAGGGGGGGTCTCGATGACCGACACTCGTCGACTGTAGTCAAGCTCGTTGAGAATGCCCCGCGGCCGTCCGCTCTATGTCAGCGGCTGCAGTTCTTCTGCGTGCTGTGGTGGACAGTCAACGGTCAGAGCCACACGAATCTCAAAAAGGTGCGACTTCACATCCATCTTTTTCAGCAGTCTGCCTCTTACCCCAGCCCACCCTCAACAATCTGCCGCGTGAGTTTATTCAGGGCATCCCCACTTTTCCTGCCACATTCGGAATTTCCCTGCCGAATTCGAGAGTGAAGGCCTCAGTCCCTCTAGCGGACGACTGCGACACTACTGAACCTCCCTCATCAGGGTTTTCTACCCTGCAGACACACGCCATTGCGCGCATAGTAAGAGAGAATAGTGAAAACTGGGATGGATCCTGCGAGGCCCTGGTTATTTGGGGAGTGGAAGACTTGTTATGTACCTAGGGGCAAAGCAAAATCTCCAAAGAATTCTTAAAATAATGAAAAAATAACAACAACAACAACAACAGAATCTGCCTCATAATGAAGCACTAGATTTTCCATGGTCATGGATTTCAATGAACGAAGTGCTAGTCGCGTGGATTATCTGTCTTACATGGAATAAGTGTAAAAAGGGGATAATAATGCTAATCTTCTATCGGTAATTATAACCGATTGATAAAATCCGATTAAGGAAAAGCTTCACCACCACCACCACCAACAACAAACCAACCTAATCGCCATCTTTCCGGTTTGCGAACATAACTACGTGCGGAAACGTTGTTGCTGTTAGTTTAAAGAAATAAGAACAAGAACAAAGACAAAAATCCAGCACTGTATACTTTTGCGTTTACCCGACACAATCATTTACAAATTTAGCGGGGAAAAAAACCATTAATAATAATTTTTTTTTTGTAAATTGACACAAAAGAAAATAAGATTTTTTTTTCTCTCTTTAGTTTGCCGACAATTAAAAAAACAATAGATGTCAAGAAATAAAGCCCATTCACGAGGTCACGTGGTAAATAAAGGGGCGATTTCTTATTTTGAATATTTCTGCGTATTTGTACAGCAAACTGATTAATACAAGTAAAAAACAACAACATATTATATAAGTATATTCACTCCAAATCGTTACAAGATTCTACAATGTCGAGCAGTTTACAGTACAGAAAATGGCTACTGCACGGATGCAACTCAAAAATCGATAAAAAGCAATATGCCAAACGACCCCCCCCCAGGATTATCCGCACAAAGTGGAGAAGTTCTTCCATGCAGAAGACAGAGGGGATTTATTGCACACACCGAAGATGCCTTAAAGAACGAGAAATACCCAAGTAGCGCGCCGCGTGGAGTCGTTGAACTTCTTTTGCTTAACCGAGAAAATATGAGTCGGCTCTGACGGTTGACTCCAGTCGATGCTGATCAGCGCTATAGAATTGGACCCAAAATGTCCCCTAAGCGCAGTCTGGTCGGCGTTTTTTTTTTTCTTTTCTAGCAGGATTATAACGACAAACTGGTCGCTGTGTTTAGGCATTAAGTCTACGGGGAGAGTGGCGTAATATCTTTGATTACTTAAAATAACCAATAGAATGGCATTTTAGATCACAAAAATGTTTCGTTTGTGACTTTTGTTTTCAAATGCAAAGAAGGCTGGGGAGTCGAAGTAAAATGTAACCTTTCTCGCCAAAATGTCCAGTGGGTCAGGTAAGATATACGTCATAATGGTCGTCGTGGTATGACTAATGGTGATTGTAGGACGTGGCTCATGGTAGGCAGTCGCAGAGTAGGCCGACAGTTCCACGGCATTAGTCAGACATGATAAATAACAGGTTGATGGAAGCAGTACATCATAGGTTACCTAGTATGTTTGTGTATGGTTAGTGAAAGTAGTAGTACGTACGTTATTATGCAGCAGGCCGTAATATTAGGGTATTAGTTATGCACGTGATCGTAGGCCAGTATCGATCCTTATAAGCGTGTCTCTAAATCGGTACCTAGCGACAGAACATATCCTCCCGATCTTTCTTCTTTTCCACTTTTAAAGAAGAAATAGCCCATTGGTTCACAGCAAAGACGCCATACCTGACACCCATTGAAATAAGAACCACCTCCTTGCGTTACCCCCCCCCCTGTGTGCCAAAGAAAATCTAAGCCCTAAAAGATCTTGTTGATCTACCTCTCTAACGGCACACTGCTCAAAAGGCAATCCATCTTTAACCGTCTTGACCAGACGACTGCCGATTGTCGATACCTTTGGCCTAAACAATGCATTTCCGTACCCTGCACCACGCGGGCAGACAGGGCGGTCCGGCCCAAAGCACCAGGAAATCTTTGAGCGACTCAGGCATGTTTCTGAAAACCATCTTTGGGCATCTCATGCGATATGAAGGAGGGAATGTTAGGTCTGAATGGCGATAACTTTACAGTGTGTCGCTCCCACGTTAAAGCTCATTAGATTTGGAACTGTAGCCAAATTTACGAGACAATGTTGGTTCTCTCTCCCACCCTCCACCTTTTTTTGTCCCAGGTCTTTATGGCCCATTATATCGAAATGAAACGGTCGAATTAACCCGGGGCTGCGTCCGAGAGGGCGATCGATTCGTCGACGAACGGCCTGGTCTCGCTCTAGGGAGAGGCCGGCCTCTGGTCGAACTACCCGGGCAAGTAGCTCAGCGAAATTAGAAATGAAAGCCGTTTTGCCATCGCGAAAGAACGGCTCGGGGAAGAAAAAAACAAAAAAACAAAACGAGGAACTGATCAAAATCATTACGGCGTAAGATATCACCGGGTGCACACCGAATAAGCTCGCGCTTCTCTCGCTCGCGGCCGTACTGTAGAGTTAATTGTGAAATTAGAGAGGGCATTCGCGTAGAATAAACCGTTCTCAAACAAGTATTTCTATTTATTTTATTACACGCACATGCACACACTCGAGCGCGTCCATATCTATACGCGCGCACATCCATCGTTGCTTGCGGTCCTCCGTAATTCTCTTTTCGTCTGAGTGATCGTTTTACCCGGGTTTTTGTGTTGTCCATCCATTTAAAAGCAACCATTCTTCTTCTCCTTTTAATTTCAAATGCGCCATCTAAAAATGTTTTTTTTTTATTTTTTTTTTACGTAGCAAAAAATACCAAACCCTTCTCATGACATGATCAGAAGAAAGTTCTTCCTCGTGATATCGAACTTTAACGTCAGGGTGGAGGTTCCCCGTTTCGTTTAAACTTTTTTTTTGTTCCTTTCTAACCAAGCTACGCAACGTGTTCTCCTACAACGCCATAGCTAAAAAAAAAACATCAATCTTACTTGCGTCTGCTTCTCTGATCCTCGAGTAAAATGGACGCTTTTATTGGCTATCGAAAAACCAGAGAGCGAGCAGTCTTAGCTCGATGGTAATTAAACTACGCGGGCTCCATACCTTGTACGGATTCGTAACAGTGCATCTTGCCGTATTTAAGCGCCACATTTCTTCGCTGTTACTTATTATGCTGTTAGCATTTGAGCAGAGTCAAAACTTCTCACCTCTACAACGTCATACGCTTCTGCTACTTTCCTGCCATTCACCACCATCATCAACTTCGTCTTATTTGCACTGAGCGTTAGAACCCCCCCTTTTTTTTTGCTTTTACTTTCCTTACTGATCCGTTTAATCAGTATACTCGCACAAATAACGGTTGTAGGTAAGGAACATTTACCAGAATTCTTTCGCCGTTTGATGATTGCGTCAGTGGTGCACGGGGATCCTGCACGTATATTTCCGGTGCTAGGATAAAAACTCATTTCCCGACAGGCGCAGTCCTCGAAGGGTTAATACTCTCCGAATTACAATATTTTAAGTAGAATAAATTTTCGGTTTGTTTTAGTTCATAGATTCATGAGACTATTATAACTCCAGGCCTTTTATTAGTAAAAAGAAATTATTGTACTTTACAAACATCCAAACAAACAAACAAAGAGAGAAAAAAACGATTCTCGTTGAAAAGGTTGCAGTTTTAAGTTTTTGAAGATGTTGGCTGAGTTTAAAAATCAATGAACATAGAAAGTTAAAATTAATGTAAACGCTGCTGTACAAAGCGTATGGACCTTTTCAGATATTTTAATTTGCAGTGGAATAAATAATCAGAAAGTCGACAGCATTAAAAGTACTCTCAGATGAGTTGTAAGGTTTGATCTTGCTTACAATGTTACAAGATCTCTCTCCCTGTACTGACGTAATCCGCTCTCAGTACTGATGTCATGTCCCTGTACTGACGTCATCCGCTCTCAGTACTGATGTCATCTCCCTGTACTGACGTCATCCGCTCTCAGTACTGATGTCATGTCCCTGTACTGACGTCATCCGCTCTCAGTACTGATGTCATCTCCCTGTACTGACGTCATCCGCTCTCTGTATTGACGTCATCTCTCTCTCCTCTCTCTCTCTCTCTCTCTCTCCTCTCTCTCTCTCTCTCTCTCCTCTCTCTCTCTCTCTCTCTCTCTCTCTCTCTCTCAGCTTTGAAAATGGCAACGAATCAAATCAACATAGCACCCAGCTGTTACCCTTGCAGGGAAGACTTCGACGCTACCTTTACGAGAACGGTGTTTGTTCATCAGCGAGTCTTCGCTGCTTGTCGCTGTTCAACGCACACGCCGAAAGAGAAAAGACAAAGCTTTCAACAAAAAAAACAGAATGCCAGACGGTTTCATTGAACGTTAAAGACGACGAGTAGGGGCCCTCATTTCCACTTTGCGTCCCCTTTTCTACAAAATAAACTATTGGTCAGCGAAAAACTCTCTTTACTGACCTCGCGAGTTCAGGATCTTCCGTTTATTTACCATTATTGAGAAATCTTTTATTAGATATTTGACGTTATTTCAAGCAGATAATTTCGAATAAGTAATTTAAAACTGAAAGAGAATGTTTTTCTGTGTGCGTGTGTTTGGTTAAAAGGAGGAATAAAGATGTATTTATTCCACTGGACAACAAGTATCTTTCATCAAGCATATGCCAAGGTGTACTTAGTGTAGTTTTTAATGCTGATTTCAAATATACAATTAGTTTTTTGACATTACGTACAGTTTTCAAGATGAGAAAGTTTTTTGGTTTTAGCTCATGCATTATATAGAAATTCCAATTAACGACGTGTATGCATGTATTTCATTTACATCATGGAAACATACCTTTAAAATAAACTTCATTATTCATTGCTGCATAGTTCAGATGCAATATTTCATCATCTTAAATTAACCAATCAAGTTTTGTCTGATGAAATAGGTATTTCAACATCTCAAATTGTCCAGTCATTATTGGTCTGATGAAATATTTCATCATCTCAAATTCAATATAAGTATAACCGTTTGTATCTATTTCCTTACTTGTTTTACAGTGTTAACAAAGGATGTGTTTTGTTATGTCTGTGGACAATTTATTGTGAAAGCTCAAAAACGTACAATAACACCAGAGATCAAGAAGATTTATAAGCTATACTTTTACTGTCCTCTTGGAGATCAGGACAAGTTATGGGCACCACATTTTATCTGCTCAGCTTGCTCAAATGGCTTACGTGACTGGTTCAATAAGAGGAAGAAGACCATGCCTTTTGCTATTAACCCTAACCCTAACCCTGCAGAGTGGCGTTTGTTTATTGAGTCTTCAAAACGAAGTTTAATAGCTGTACTTCTCCATAATGATAATTTGAAGCCCTCCATTCCTATTGCACACTCCGTTCATCTTCATGAATCATATGAGAATATGGAACTTTTACTTCATGCCATTGCCTATGAAAGATACTCATGGAAAATATGTGGAGATTTAAAAGTCATTTGAATGTTAATGGGAATGCAGTCAGGTTTCATAAAATACTGTTGTTTCTTGTGTCTATGAGATAGTCAGGCAACTGACAGACATTATTCGGAATCAAACTGGCAGACAAGAACATCATACCAGCCAGGACTGTCTAGCGTCAAGAATACACCTCTTGTAGATCCATGTAATGTCCTATTGCCTCCTTTGCACATAAAGCTTGGATTGATGAAACAGTTTGTAGAGACACTAGGGAAGAGAAATGCCAGAGGGTTTGAGTATATTGGAGAAAAGTTTCCCAAAATCACACAGGCGAAGTTGAAAGAGGGTATCTTTGTCGGACCCAAAATTAGAGAAGTACTCAAAGATGTCAACTTCAAGACAACACTGGATGAACTGAAACTGCATGCCTGGAATGCTTTCAATTGGATCTGTGAGAATTTCTTGGGCAACAAGAAGGCAATGGACTACAAGGATGGCATCAAGAATCTTCTGAAATGTTACTCAGCAATGGGTTGTCGCATGTCACTGAAAGTTCACTTCTTGGACTCCCATCTGGATTTCTTCGCAGATAACCTTGGAGCAGTGTCTGATGAACATGGTGAAAGATTTCACCAGGACATTAGTGCTATGGAGAAACGGTACCAAGGCTTCTGGAATGACAGTATGCTGGCTGACTACTGCTGGACACTTTACCGTGATCAACCAGATCAGGAACACCGCAGGAAATCCAAATCACAATGTTTCTAACTCTGTTGTTCTAACTTTGTCTGTTTTGTCTGACCCATTTTTTGTGTATTCACTCTTTGTAGAATGATAGTGATGATTTTTAAGTCAATAAACTCATTTACTTTCTAAAAATAATATGTCCTTATTTATTACGTTAATGATTTCATGTATACAAATATGTAAATATTTGCATGTATCTACTGAAAAACTGATACGTGCTGCATACAAATGGAGTGAAATTTTGAAATCAGCATGAAAAATTAGTCTAAAAAAGTTGGTTTGCATTCATAATGAGTATAATACATTTAATTTTGTTGACCGGTGTTATTTGGCATTAGTCCGAGCTGCAGTTTAGCAGATATGCGCTGTAACCAGCTTTTTATTGTAAGTACATCTAACGGAGCTTTACAGAATGACTGTCAGTTCGATTTATCTTCTTCAGGAGAAATTCAGCATTTTGTGCTGTACATAATGGTTCCTAATCCGTCATTTCCGGAAGAAGAAAAAAAAAGAATAAGGGAGGTAATTACTCGTGTCTAGATCTATTTCCGCAAAAAAAAAAAAAAAAAAAAAAATAGACGAGTCACTCTCAGAAGCCAAATTCTAGTATTAGAAATTTCTGAGATTCAGTGTTAATTTAAGAGTAAGGATCCTTCTGGGACGGAGAAATTCATGAAGCCATAATTAGAGAATTTAATTTGCCTCAGCAATGAAACTGTAGTATATCCGACCAATGCTACGTAGTCAGCTGTTTTGTTGCTAAAGGAAAGACAACTGCTTATTTTTTTAAATAATTAGAATTTTAATTTGGGAATGATTAAAAAGGCAAACGCGTGCACAGAAAGCGGAAGTCCACTATAAGAAAATAAGGGAGAAAAAACGTTAACTTGAAGCAAGATTAGCCTGCTTGTATTTCTTGTCAACGAACTAAATTAAGGTGTAGAAAACATGGTGGGGAGAGAGGGAGGGAGAATAAATCGGTCAGGCAAAACGAAGATAAGATAAATAAGAAAACATAAGATAATACACAAACCTTTAGAAAAGCCCGCTTGGCTTCATGGCGATGTTTACACTGTCAGACCAGCCACAAGGAAACTAACGAGTCCACCATCGTTAAGAAAGAGACGATAACATGTCGCTCACCAAAAGCTTTCGGACAGCACCACGGATTCCTGACCCAGACAAAAAAGAAATCAATCAAAAATCGCACTGATTAGGCTGCTAACGGAATTATGGCGGCCAGTGTACAGAGGTAGAAACTCAGAAAAGGAAAACGTCCAGATTTGTTTAACCCTTTCCCTTATCCGTTTACAACTGCGTTTTAAATATGAATCCCCAACACGGCAAGAATAGCGATAGACGAAAAATAAGTGATTTAAAATTCTTGCAGAAGACGCTACACCTTCTAAGTAACGAATTCAGCGGATTTTAGTGCACACCTAGTCAATGTTCAGAATACACTTCCCGTTAAAAGTAAAGTGATCCAGCGCAACCATTTGCTCTTTGGATCAGCATAGTACAGTACACTATTCGAAAACGAAATACTGGCCAGTTTCTGAAGAACTTTCACGTATTGGTAGCAGACGACAAAATCTGTCGCTCATTAAAGCGTAATTATCAGACAGATATCGGAGTACAAACCTCATGGCTGCTTGGAGGTGAGAGCATCGATTATTGAAATCTTACTGTCTCTGGCCTGAAGGATGCAGAACAAAAAACAACACCAGCAATAAAAGAGTTCTATTTATCCGCGCGCGCGCGCGTGTGTGTGTGTGTGTGTACGTGCTTATCTCCCCTTATATATACACGTAAATTGCGCCGGTAAATCTGATGAAGAAGTCATTATTAGAGAATCTCGGTTCTGTGGACTGAGCGAGAACCCACTTATTTCTTCCGAACGCTCGGGTAATGATGCTGAGAGAACCACAATTATAACTCCCCCCCACTTCTTCTGAATTACGCGGATAAAATCTACGCCAGTGATTTTCATCGCGAACCTATCATCACTCTAAAAAAATACATCACTAAAAGAAAAGAAATTTTAAGAAAAAGAAATCTGTGACCGATTTCAATAAATTTCTTTCTTCTAACGTACTTAGACATGTTACTCACGACCCGCCTGTCGAGGATGCTCAGCGTTGTAATTCTACGAGAACGAGCGACAAAAGTATCTAAAATGTTCCAAAGTTCTCCTTCCATCGATTTCTCTTTTTCATTATCACTTTTTTTCTTTTTAACTTGAAATCAAATAACGTCGAGGAGAGAACGTTTCGTACCAAAAAAAAAAAAAAATAGGGGGGGAGGGGGTACATTAAGGTAATGGTACCAGCGATAATAGGGACCATAGATTATCTGCCCGTGATTTCAAGGACTCCAATCTCCGGTGTAAGGCTGATAACGTTGCGTTTTAAAAATTATCCGGCTACTTCTACAGAGACTTCTTAGAATCCGATAACAACAAGCAAGTACTCGTGGTTGGGCCAATCGGATATTTAAACTACGAGTTTAATAAACAAGACACTTTCACGCCATATTTCTTACGAAGGTAGCTACATTTCTGTAAGTCCAATGACTTCATGCGTATGTTAGAGCGTAATAGGTTCACAGTTTGATGTCATAGGGTGGTTGTTACGGTCTGGTTGGTCGCAGGGTCTGATGTTTGATAGGGACTAAGGAGCGCTTTGATTTGACAGATGATGGGGTTCGAATGATGTCATCAGCAGTTGAAACTATTCATTATTTCATCAAGATTTTAAACTATGACAACGAGATTTGTGACTTAGAGTTTTACCGAAGGAGGCTTCTGAAGTGAATATTCAATTATCATCATTATTAATGTCGCTCTGAATAATGCTTATTGTGTGCAGTCTCTGGTCCTTAGAACATTACTGGCATGTCTGACAGCTCAATACATGTAAAAACAAAGAACTGTCACGTGTTAAGTATAAAAAAACCTGTAACAAAAGGGAAAATCGTCCAGCTTTTTATAATATACAGGAAACCGCTAAGGCAGTGATCGCACTGAGATGTAGGCACCCTTCAGACCTTTCCAAATGTAATTTCAATAATGGTTTTCCTCCTTCTCTTTTTTGTATTCATCATTCACTAAATAAAGCTAACGTTTCGTACATTGTAAGATCTTTCCCAACTGATCATCAGAAGCCAACCATTGTCTTATACGCACAATTAACTGCCAGAGTCTTATTACTAGCTAGTACAAAATTTTTTTTACTTGAATAATAATTTTGTATTTGACAGGGTTAGGGTTAGGGTTTTTATGCAGAGCACACACACACACACCACACACACACACACACACACACACACACACACAGACACCAATCCATGCGCGCGCACGGGCTCAGTTGTCAGCCAGCAATTGCCGGATATTACGTACGCACTTCTCACAGAGATAGTTCCGTGTTACCTTTGTTAAAATCATGGTACAAGTTTATTATTTTGAAATCGAAGTAAGGAACTACAGTGGAACGATGGTAGCTTAATATGCAAGACTCGCTATACGACATTTTCAACGCAAAATTGGTTTTAAATGGGGGGGGGTTATATCCGGAAATCGACAGGATCCCAAAGAAGTAAGTAGAATTTTCGATGCGTTTCCGATCTCCGGACACCCAAGTTACATCTGCAGGGGAATCACCTGAACTGCCACCCACCCGCCGACTTAATTCTCAAATGTTTAAGGTTCGTTTTAACGCCAAAAAAGGGGGGGTCACCAACTTAAGGGCAGAAAAATCAGCAGGTTTGCTTACATTACCACAGGATTTCGTGACGATAAAAGTGTAGAACGCCAACATCACATTGGTTATATTTGTGGATTTTTTTATTTTTTCTTTCAGATATTCCAACAGAACGTAGTAAACTAATGCATGACCGTTTCGGCCGTCTGCGATGGGTTAAAAAAAAAGAAGCCAGTTTAAGTCCATCGAAACGCGTTCGGATCGTGGAGCCGCGCAAAGAGAAATTCCCGTGTTCCAAGATTGCTGAGCGGGTCGCGAAATGGCCTGTATATGGTTTGGAACTTTTAACGAACAAAACGGAAACTACAGGGAATACCATGAAAGTGGCGAACTCCGGCCGGGAACGATCGGGAGACCGGGTGTCTGTCCGAAACGGACCGACACGAAAGGTCCGTTGACATTTTAAAGGATTTCGAAGACTTGCCAATATCCGTGAATACTGTCCAGAGGCGGCTTTGCAATTTCAAACTGATGGGGCGTGTTGCCAAGAAGAAACCATTTGTTTTCTTGAAAAATCGAAGAGCATAACATCAGTTCACTAAGGAACATATTCAGTGGGCCACCGAAATGGTTGAGGTTTGAATTGGATGGTTATACTTATGTTCAACAAAGGTTTGGTGAAGTAGTTCATCCGAAGAGTACCAAACCGATGATCAAAGGTGAGGGTGGGTACATTATGGCATGAGGCTGTTTCTCCCTAAAAGAGGCAGGTCCCATTCATCGTATCCAGGAAAATAATGGATTCGTTTGTTCGACCAGTATACTAGAGCCACATTCGCCCCTCTCTCAATCTGATTATCGCACACGATTAACGATCTGAGACAATCGGCCGTTATCATCAAGCAGCACCTCACAGATCACAGAATCGCAAATCTAAAGTGGTCGGCTCAAAGCCCCGGTTTGAATCCATTGGAAACTCTATTAAACGGTATAGACAAAGCTATTAAGATGAAAAAAAAAAATCAAAAATTTCGATCAATTGTTCCAAACTATTAATTCGATCTGGGCCAATATTTGCATAGACCGGTGTATTTGTCTTGTGGACTCCATGCATGATGAATGTCTGGCTGTTGTAACTGATATTTACGTCTGCGACCATACACTGGCATTCCCTCAATCTGCGTATCTCATGTAATCTCTAAAAAATTGAATTTTCGTAACAGAATTTTGGATGTTTGCCTCGTTGTTAAACTGTTGTTGCCATGGAATTCCATCATAATGTAAGAAAAGATGGCGTATGCAAGATACTTACTACCGATTCGTGTTGATGCATGTGTCAATCGAAAGAAAAAAAAATTTTTTTCTTATCAGTGTAATTCCCAGCACCTGCTGGAATGTTTATTTTTTACATATATTACGTGTCGATTTATGCTCGTCTTGGCATCGTTTATAGAATAAGGGACATCCAAACGAAACTCTGCCGGATACGGCTACACCCCATTCTATTCCAGCCGTGTTTAGCTTGAAAGTCTCTAGTCTGTACAAATTCTCTGATGTGTATTTACATAGTAGAAGTCGGAGACGCAAGCATTTGTACTCTTAGTGTAGAAAACATTTTAAAAAAAGGAGTCATTCTTTAATTGTATTTTTTGTGTAAAGGCCTCTTCTCTTTGTTTTTTGGATGGAGCGTTTTTTTCCCTCTCTTGTGAGCGATTATGACGTCATAAAGCCAAAAGTCCGAACATCTGGAACTTCAGAACGGCGGAGAACTATTTACTTATTCATTTATATTGCGTACGTTTTAGAAACTTTCTAAAAAAAATAAAGAACAGAAATAAAGCAGCGAACCAGATAAATGAATACATAAAAAATACAGTCGTGGCGATAAGGTTTTTTTTTTTTTTTTTGGCACCAGCATCCCTTAGAATTTTCTGATTTTGCTCGGTAAAGATGAATTAACCCAAATAAATTTGCCGAATAATGCCGCGTTAACGCAGTTAAGTGGATACACGCACCGTGGATTTGCGACTGATTAACTGTGAGTCGCGACGGTTTAAAACCTAACAAGCAAACATACGATTTCTGGAAAGATCCTATAAGTCTTGACGAAGTTCTCAAAGAGAAGACATTTTCGGAGTGGAGACGGGGAGAGAGTACCAGGCGCCATATGAGCATGGGTTTTGGAGATAATCGTGCTATTGTTATTTATAGGGGAATGCGACACTTCCGTCCTTGGCTGTGGGTTTATTACGACAGTATATTATTACGAAGAGGCAGAAAGCCAGCACATCTCATACAAGGTTTCTGGGTTTGAGCAGTGCTCAGGGACAGTACGATTACAGAGGCGGTATGAAAGGTTCCCGGGTTTGAGAAATATACATCGACATTGTAGTATCGGAGTTACAGAGAGGACGAGGACGATCGTGGCTTATGCGAGGTCTGCAGGATTGAGAAGTATCCATACACAGTACAGTGTTTTGATAATGATCCCTTGTTATTTGGTCCTAAAATATGAAATAATTTAGCAATCTCAAACTTCCAAAAACCATTAAATGTGCAAATATAGTTGTTTTTTTTTGTTGTTGCAAACCTGTTCAAACCGAACTGGATTCCTTTAATTCCACTTGGATAACCTAAAGGATCGAGTTCCAGGATCGTCTTGGAGAACCTGCGTTAAAAGATTTTCATGGATTCCTTTAACTCCACTTGGATAATCTAAAGGACCGAGTTCCAGGATCGTCTTGGAGAACCTGTGTTAAAAGATTTTCATGGATTCCTTTAATTCCACTTGGATAACCTAAAGGACTGAGTTCCAGGATCGTCTTGGAGAACCTGCGTTAAAAGATTTTCATGGATTCCTTTAATTCCACTTGGATAATCTAAAGGACCGAGTTCCAGGATCGTCTTGGAGAACCTGCGTTAAAAGATTTTCATGGATTCCTTTAATTCCACTTGGATAATCTAAAGGACCGAGTTCCAGGATCGTCTTGGAGAACCTGTGTTAAAAGATTTTCATGGATTCCTTTAATTCCACTTGGATAACCTAAAGGACCGAGTTCCAGGATCGTCTTGGAGAACCTGCGTTAAAAGATTTTCAATCTAAAAAAAAAAACCTGTCTTGAATAAAGACTCAATTCGCACACCCACATAGAGCCTGACAAAACCCTTACTACAAGAATAACTATATTGGTTCAGATTGGTGCTGTGTCTACTTCGAGTGAAAGGTTTTTTTTTTTTTAAAAAAAAATTTTAATCGCCTTGAAAAGAAGACAACGTTTTAAATCAATTGTTGATCGATATTACGCGTCGAAATCTTTGCCAAAAACTAATGAAATAGACGTTTTAGGAACGAGCCCGAGACAATAGCCGAAGTTAACGGTGTCAGAAGTCAGTGCATTTATAAGGGACGTCTAAATAAAATCCTACAGGATAAGATTACGGCCATTCCGCCTTCAGTCGGGTTTTATTAAAGTTTCTATTGATTACAGCTTCTGGCAAAACATCGTTCCACTGATCCGGAAACAAGGGATGCGTGGACACTTTCCTGTACTTACTGTTCATATTTATATTTTTATTCGCCCCCCCCCAACCCTCTTTGCCTAACCCTGGCCCCACCAGTCCTTGAAATAACTTCTTGTTCTGACTTACCGTCTAAAAGAATTCGTTTAGACTAATGAATATCCAGGGGGGAGAATTCGATCGCCGGTAACCAGATAAAGATAAATAAAATAAACGGTGACACAAAGCTAGAGACCGAGGAGGAAATGAAAATCCTTCGTGAGAAGGCTATTTTAGCAAATGACCGACTTCATTGAAGAGCAGCGCTACAACGACGACTGGCGGACATTTGAGAAATCGAAGTCCGGACGGCGGGTTTGTATAGCCGAGAGTAGATTCTGTTTGATTCTAGTAGTAAGTTTCTTGCAGCTCTTCTGATTTAATGTGGGAGGGAAATGAGGTAAGTATACGGTTATAAATCATCGCTTACCGCAACGAAAACAAACTCCCATAGCAGCCAGTCAAATGTCTTGTAACGGTTTCCCATGGACTGGCTACTCCAAATTTCCAGAATACCGTCAAAACAGAAGAAAGACGAGAAGTATAAAATGATACATTATATATATGTGTGTGGGGGGGTCAGTTATATCTGTGGTAAAACGCGTGTAAAACCAGCCAGCATGAAGCAGGGTTAACCAAAGATTGCTGCGAGGTAACCGGGTGGGAATAAGCAAAGAAATTAACGACGCTGAACGATCGACGATATATTTAACAACCCATTCTGTGGGGCCCTGTAAGGAAAATTCATGCACCGGGAAAGCATACGTGCTAAATTATTAAGACTGCTGATCAACATGTATTTTAAAAAAAATTTTTTTCTATTGATCCCAGTGTGACTGACTATTAATCACAGACCATTAAGTGACGATTCGTATAATTTTTTAGCAAATGCATATCGGCCGATCCTAACTACTGCTCCGAGCATTCGGTAAATAGTCAAGAGTCTAGGTGAAGTCTTGAAAGGTTATAGTTAACACAAATATTCAAAAAAAAAAAAAAAACATTTTAAGGGATTACTTCGCAAAACGTAGATTAGCTCAGCCAATACAAAAAGTAAGGTGACCTGTTTTGATATCACAACAATGTAATATTTGGAGTAGTATATTTAGATAATAACTTTCTGATGTATGGGGAGGCAACTCTGATTTTCCTTTCCCCCGCCAGATAACTGCTTAATAATTATTAATTATAATTAAGGTATATATTTAACGTTTAAACAGAATTGGTGTGAAATGTACTGTAACCATTATTTAAAAATTGTTTATTATTACATAACATGTTGAAAGGTAACAGTGTATTTTAAGCAACATTTTATTTTTTTAAAAAACTAACGAATTATTTTATCAAAATTGTTTACTGCTTAATTCATTTGACCAACATTTACCACGGCCGCTTCAAAATTGGCAGCTTTCATGAGGAGAGAATGAAGTCTCGCACTTGCTCGCTGATCCATGGCCAAACCTTTGATGCCCGTTCTTTGCGCTCGCTGGAGGCCTTATGAAAGGAACGGGGGAAAATGATTCATCACGAACATCCGAACGCGTTTCTGCGGAACAAATTTTGAGAGGAATCGGGTTAGGGGAATGACGGATAGTGTCAAAGCGTCGTCAAAAACGCTAGTGGTTTAAAGTCGGAGCGGTGAGTGCCTTCCGCGTCAACTTTAATGGCCCAGAGTTACCTCTTTCTTCCGGATGGACGCACCGGAGTTAGTGAGCGAGAACTTGGTAAGCTTCTTAGGAAATGCCAATACACATGCATATTTTACTTTTCAACCATCGTTAGGACTCAAGCACCAATGGGCAGACGGCCAGAATTGAATTGTCCAAAATCGTTTCGCCAGGAGTAAGCACTAGGTGTGGACCCTCAGAGCCCCTCAAAAAATCGTCTACGACGTCTTCACTCCGTGCTAGCTTACGAGTGTCGTTATGGCGGCTTTGATCTCTCTCTCTCTCTGTAACATCATCATCATCATCTCTCTCTCTCTCTCTCTGTAACATCATCATCATCATCTCTCTCTCTCTCTCTCTCTCTCTCCCTCTCTCTCTCTGTAACTGAAGTCATCATCATCTCTCTCTCTCTCTCATATATATATATAGCTAAGGATGGCCAAGGATTTGCATCACCATAGAAATAACAATAACAGAATCTATCTTACTTATGCTCATAGTCTGACACTGTAACCCATCACCGTTTCAGCAATGTCTTAAGATATGCACCGAGTCACGCCCTCTTCGTTAAAACTTAATTAGGTCTTTCCGGAAACCGTGTATTCCTTTGCTAGATTTAAAATTGTAGCATTTTTTTAGAAATTTTTGTAATTTTGCCATTAATTATATGAAAAAATTAAAGCACTGTGTACTTCAACACGTTAGCGTAACTTTACTGTGCAAATTCACCATGTTCAATTTGAATTTATCGAGAGAAATCAGAAATTTCCGTGCAGATGCAGAACTTTTGTTTGTGGCTGTGTATAGCTGCTACGTCCCTATCCAATAGTCGACACCGCCAATCCATGTCTACCAGGGTGCTTTGCTAATCCAAAGTTTCTTGAATATAGGTCCCCATCTATAGCACGATGTTCATATTTTTTTATTTGAAGTTTTAAGAAGAATCTTTAAAAAAGAAAGAAGTAGAAACTAAGGTATTTTTAAAGTTCTCTAGAATAATTATCAATTATCAAAAATGTAGACTATAATTTAAGCAATAAATAAACTTACATTCTGTTGTTGATTCTGCAAGTTCCTATCCAATCCGGAGAGTCAAGAACCGATTATTAAAGTTGGACAGAAGTTGCATATGCACAGAAATGAATCTTCACTTCTAAAATACTTGGTCAGCATATTCCAATTTCCAAAACTAATTCTCCGAGTATCTTGCTTATTGAGAGGAACTGTGCTAGGCTCATCCTGTTCTAAGTTTATTTAGAACTGTTCAGAATATTTGAACGCGCTCATTTGCATGTGTGGCTAGATCGGTCTACTTCCGGCTGTCGTAGCTATTTACACGTGGAAGTTATTCACTGCCTCTGAAAGTTCTTGCTTGACATGAAACGGCCGGATATCCAAATCCTTCTGGTAGGCAGCCGAGGTGCGATTTAAATGAAGTGCTTAAAGACTTAGTTCTGCATGTTCCTTGTGAGCTGGAATAGAAATACAAACCCCTTTTATAAACAATGCGTTTTTGTGTGTGTTTGTTTTTTTTTTAAATAGAAACCAGAATAATATATCAACAAGTCTTTCGCGTACCTAGGTTGTTTGGATGCCATCTCAATGTACCAATGGAAGTAATTTATTTCACTATAAAGCAAAATCTCTACCTTTCTGTTCGCACGTGCATACGCGGCTATATATAAGTAGACATCTCAGTACAGGTTGTTCGTTTTATTTCCGGATGCGACATTTCGTCAAAAGGAGAGGTGATTAAGCGCATTTGTTAACAATCCGGGTCGAGAACTTTCTGGTTGTTTGCAAAAAAAAAAAAAAAAAAAAAGGGGGGGGACAGGTCCCCTTTGCGGCCGGTGAGGGTTAATGAGCAATTATTCACGAGCCCCCTGCCATCCACAAGACAATCAATGCGCCTACACACACCTACTGATTGATTGAAAACACTCTCCCTAGCTTCATTTTACCTTAAAGACGCCATGATGATGATGGTGGTGGTGTCTCCCCGTGACACGCCCCCCCCCAGTGACCTACGCGTCCCCAAAGAGTTCGTCTCATTCCCTCCTGACTTAACGGCTCGGCCGGGGATTCCGACAGTATTCAAAAGCGCATCGGGTTTTTGCCCGATTTACACGGAATTCTCGAAAGAAAAAAAATGGATCGGCCGAAAAGGGCCGCCTAACCGATGGAAACCAGCCGACTCTAACGGTCGGTCAGACCGGGTAACTTTTCCCGGAATGTGTCTAAATCTCTCCGCGTCTGATAGCCGCCGTGTGACGTCAGAGGTGTAATGGCCGACAGCGATGGCGGCATTACTACTATCATCGGTAGCGAACTTAGCACTGGCGGGTACCAGTAGTCAGGCGATGGCAAACTTTGCAGTGGTAGTATATCAGCAGTGTCACCGTACAGTACAAAGCAGGTAACCCCCCACTTTTTTTTTCTTTTCATTTGTCACCTAATTTACCAACGACCTGAACGTAAACAGTGACTTCTAGGTCTGCGCTCTGAATACCAGTTGAGGTAGTTAGCCGCTTCCGTTTAGAGCACGCGCAGACCTTGTACCGGACACATGCGGTCTTACCGTAGCCGTATTTAAGTATTATATATGCACTATACAGGGGTAGAGACTCTATCTATGGAAACACGTGGAATTATGAGAAATAGTTCAACAAAAATTCACCCGAAGATTTAAGGATTTATATAGATTTATCACATCTAGATATTAGACAGAAAAAAAATATATATCGGTAATAGAATAACAAAAGAATATAATGTGTTGTCATGGGTCTTGAGACGGTCCGAGAATCTCACCCCTAACGTCGTAGTACCAGTGGCCGAGGGCATCCCTCAATAACATTACTGCCGCTTCCTAAGGCCAACGGAACAGAACCGAGGCTCCCTTCCGTTATCCCAACCATCGCTATTCCAGCCGTCCCACGGAGCCAGAGCCCCGCTTTGAGCCAAATTCTGACAGCTCTGTTCTTCTTCTTTACAAGTGGGATTAAATATATGACGACGAATTTTAATATCCAGATTTCTGTTAGACAGTAATTCTATAAAATAGCCGAGGTCGATTAGTGGCTTCGTACGCTGCGGAAGAAATAAAAGATTGGTGGAAGAGGATTAGTGGCGGGAATGCCGTAGCAGGAGTATTTTACTTCCAAGATCACTTTTAAGCTAATAGTAGATTTTATATAATAGCAGCCATTGACGGGCTGTCGGTGGTTTGACTAGGTTATACTTTCTAGAGGCTCTATCACCACCTCTGCTATAACAGTATCGACCTTCTAGCAAACTTTCGTCCATAGTTTTATAACAACAGAGAAGTGATAAGTGACGTAATGTGTTTTCGTGTAATGTTCCGTGGTGTGGTGTGTATTGTGGTGTAGATGTAGTGTATTGTGGTGTAGATGTAGTGTGCTGTGATGTTGGGTGTAGTGTGGTGTGGGGTGTAATGTGGTGTAGATGTAGTGTACTGTGGTGTGGGTTGTAGCGTGGTGTAAATGTAGTGTACTGTGGTGTGGGTTGTAGCGTGGTGTAAATGTAGTGTATTGTGTTGTGAGTTTAGTATGTTATAGATGTAGTGTATTGTGGTGTAATGTAATTCAATGTAGATCTAATGTAATCGCGGTAAGTAGTCCAAGCAGCGTAGTATAGAGATATTTCGGGGTGTGCTGTGTAATCGTTTTTAACTCTCTCTCTCTCTCCTCTCTCTCTCTCTCTCTCTCTCTCTCATTGTCTTTTTTGCAAGTATTACCAGTACGTAAGTTCATTTAAATTATTTGTTTTTTACAAATTTGTTAAACCAATTAATAAATGCCAGGTTTATCAAATGCGCTGACATAAATAGTTCCATGTGTCTGCTCGAGAGCCAAAAAGCGAAGTAAACACCAGTAATAAATACACACGGCATTCTGGGTAATTCTGGATGAAGTGGATCGGTGCAGATAAAAAAAACACACACACACACCACACACACACACACACACCACACACACACACACACACACAGGATTTAAAACAAATTATTTTCAGACTAGATTATAGAAAACATTTAATAAAAGTATCCTTTCAGGAAAACGTTTGCATGCTCGAGCGAAAATTAAAGAAGGATACCGGGCGGCTTGATCCGCTCATCACCCCAAAAAGCCAGAAGGTTGTCGTCAGGCTACTCACTTAAGAGAACCCTCGTCTAGCACTGAGCCATCTGCCACAAAAAAAAAAAATTCTGGGATCGTTTCAATTACACGGCATCAGAGAAAACGGAACAGGTTCAACAACAAGCGGGAACTGCTCCCATTTCCAACGTCTCGGACCGTCCCCTGCGACTCTTTCACCGATCAAGACTTCTCTGGGATTCGGCGGAACTCTGGAACGACGCGGAGCAAACGGGGGGGGGGGAAACCTCGCAGTCCTGAGGCGCCAGCTTCAGCAGGTCGCGAGTGGAGATCCCATCCTCCACCTTCCCTCAAAGAGAAATCGGCAGCTCTCGACTTCCGTTGACGCGAAAAAAATTGCATCTGCAACTTTTTTTCTTCTCTCTCTTCTTCAAAGGGTAATCCGAACAAAGCCCTGTCTTCACGCGCGACGAAATAATCCCTTCATCGAGGACGACGGTCGTCTGGCTACTTTGATGCGAAAAATGGCAGTCGCCATTCGGTAATTGGACAGTGAGTCGCTGAATCACCTCGAGTCGTCGCAAACTCCACGGAGCTAACGATCTAGCAGGAATGTGGATACGCTTAATTAATACGCCAGATGAAAGAAAAGAAAACGACTGACTTTTCATTTAAGTTTCAGTCTATTAATCGCAAAAAATTAGGTAATTAATCAGTTTTTAAAAAGACAACAACAACAAAAACAAGCGGCTTTGTTCCATGTCGCCTTCTATAGCTGCGTAACGAGGACAAATTTCTACTTTCCTTTTATTAATCATTTTGATAGTTTCAAAGAAAAACATCACTCACTCACTCACTCAAGAAAGAAGCTAAACTTTACCAATATTTAATAGTTCCTCTGGATGTTTTTTTTTTTAAATTAAATATGCTAATCTTATCAATACTGTCTACATGCAGAGCGGATGGAAAACCCCGCCATGAATGTGTCTGATATAATAAGATTATTCCCTTGAAGTGGGGCAATGGATTTAGAATGTGAACATGCGTGGTTGTCCATTCCAGAGGCACGTGTCTGGGAAAGGAGATGGATGATCCGAGGATCAGCCTCAGGTTTAACTCAGTCGAGAACAACGGTTTCCTCTCTCTCCCTGTTATGACGTCCTCTCTCTGTACTGACGTCATCTCTCTGTACTAACGTCATCTCTCGCTCTCCCTGTACTGACGTCATCTCTCTGTACTAACGTCATCTCTCTCTCTCTCCCTGTTATGACGTCCTCTCTCTGTACTGACGTCATCTCTCTGTACTAACGTCATCTCTCTCTCCCTCTCTCCCTGTTATGACGTCCTCTCTCTGTACTGACGTCATCTCTCTACTGACGTCATCTATCTCTATGCTGACGTCACAATCTCTCTATTCTGACGTCATATCTCTCTCTCCCTCCCTCCCTGTTATGACGTCCTCTCCCTGTACTGACCGTCATCTCTCTCTCTCTCTCTCTCTCTCTCGTGGAAGCACCTAATCGATAGGGGTCACTACCTATTACCTCTATGGAGTGTGGTCAGTCTCGGTCGTACATTTGATTACGGTGGCTTCTTTAAATAATCAGCTGAACTCTGAGGTCGGCCACCGAGGATATCGGTCACTCTAATTTGTTTCACATGCAATTTAGTTCCCGTCCGCCGACAGATGCGAACTTAATCGTCGTCACTTAGCTCGGTCCTAATCATCGGCAGCCTAACCTGGTTTGTCTGGCTAGCCTCCCTGTTCAGCGCCTCAACGAATGAAATTATTAGTTACTATTTACTTAAATCGCGAATGGTGCGTCCATAATTCCTCCAGGAAATGTTTTCGTCACTCGAACGTGAACTTCAGATCTCACAGAGAATGGAGAATGGGCACGGACTATTGAAATTAGCTCCAGCGTTTTGAATAAGTGCGAAACCCACAGCGAGTAACTTGTAACTTAAACAAAGAAAAGGTGAAGACTTTGGCGAGAGTTTGACTCGAATCAGCTGGCAGCAGTGAGATTGGTAAGCTCACGAAAACGGCGACTGGCGATAGACACATTTGACCGATCTTATTGCGCAAACGCAGTTGGGGAAACATTCGAGTTACGTCGCGGAATCAGAAAACTTTACCACTCAGGATAAAAAAAAAATTGGCTGGGAACCGGTGGTGCTATTGCTGGGTTCCCAGCCAGGTTTAAGGCCGTTGTTACAGAACAGAGGCCTACTGCCAAACATGCGTAACTGATGGGCTTTTACTGCGGCCCACTGGAAGCTCTCCGGTCCAAAACTCTGGCGGCTAAGTACGAGGTCAAGGAATGCGTGACGGTCTCAGATCTAACGCATGTGGTTTACATACAAGGAAACTGACGGTTGTTACGACGTCCAAAAGCTCTCGCGGTCTGAAGAACGTTGTTGCCAATGGTGACTGCCAGGCCGGGGCGCCGAATACTGATGGAGAAATTGCTTCTTCTCCATTTTAAACATTTTTTTACAGTAATTCAGAAAAGAGTTGGTTAAGATTCTGGAAGACGCCCTGGCCGGGCTACTTCCTTGTTATCTTACTATTAAAGGGGCTCCGGCCAGCGCGATGACCATCAACGCCCTGGTCGAATCAGTTCCCAGCAATCCACACACGGGAACCTCCGGCGAGGGACGAACAACGCCACCTGCCGCACAGCCACAACAACCAACACCAGACGAAGGGGGAGAACGTGCCTCCGTCCACTCGCACACATAATAAAAACAATTTAACAAAACAAAAACATAACCCACCCACTCCTCCTACTCCGGCTGGACGTAATAAAGATAAAAAGTGGCCTAAGCTCCCAAAATAGCGTCTTAAGGAACACACGGAGAGAAAGCTCTGTCTCGAGAGTCCAGCCTGGAAAAATCCTACCTCTCCTGCCGTATTTAGTACGAAGGAGTTGGGCAGCAGCCCGCTGCTCTCACTAGGATGAGGTACAACCACACAATACACAGGCCGAAATAAGGCCTCACTCATAAACAGCTGCAGCGGCCGGTCGTGGAACCGACCCAGCTCCCAACACACACACAAACCCCAAAAACACTTCGCGACACCCCCTCATCCACCCCCCAAAAGATTCCGGAAGCATTTAACCATCAAGGATTCAATGTATAGAAGCCAATTAAGCATGGGAAGGCGTCGAGCCGAGTATGTCCCAATGCAGCCAGCTGGCACAGGCTTTGGCAGAAAGAATTGCCTGAAGAGGAGCGGGTCCAGGGTGGATGTAAGGGAGAAACTTGTTCAGGTTTCGAAACAGATTCTTAGATGCGGGAATTGCGAAGCGCGTGATGTGAATGAATGGCTTGGGGGGGGGGAATATGCGTTGATTCTGGTTTGACAAGTTCAAACTAATGGGGAAAAAAAGGCTGACAAACGCGATGGCTGGTGACGATCAGATAAACGAGGATGATGGTACAATCGGCGATGAAACGATGAGAGATACCTGGCTGCTGCTTCAAATGATTGGAGTAGCAGGAAGGAGTCTTTTTTTAAAAAAATAAAACTCGAGTAATTTAATATAATTCTTCATAGACGTGATATCTGTTAACTTTGTTAAAACGGAGTCTCAATTATCCGAAAATTTTCTTGGCCCCAATCAGTTGGGGCGATCGACGATCATAGATGTAGCACTTATAGCAGAAAATAATATTGTTCTCTTAATAATGATGGTTAGAGAAGAAATAATCATGACACGTACGGTAATCAGAAGTGTTCTCTCAACCGAACCGAATACGGCCGACTTTCATTCCGGGTTTGGAGCACAAGGATTTTTCTGATTGGCAGCGGTAGAAACTGGAATGTGTGTAAAAGCCAGGCGTGCCCTGACTGCACACTGAACACTCCCGATCACCGTCGAAGATTAGACCAAAGCCGCAACCCTGGCGAGTTGGTGCGCTACGCGCTCCAGGACCTCTTCTCTGTGTCAACTTACTGGCGAGAGTTTCCACCAGTCTCCATCCGGCCGGCTGAAGTCAGCATCACACACACACAAGCCGCTTCTGCTGACTTACTCCTCATCCTCTTCTCCCTCGCGACTAGTCGTCCTTGTCTGGCAATGAACTCTCCCTTTATTGTTGTAGAGAAATGGCTGCCGACAGCAGTAAGTGAACCTTCCAGAGACGGTAGCAGATTTGATCCCGCAGAACGAACATCGCCGCCTCAACGCCGGAAATTTTTCTCAATATTTGGTATTTATAAAACTTTTTTGTTTTGTTTTAATACTCTTTGCTCCATTCCACCCTAACCGCCCCCCCCCCCGGCCACACACACACACACACACAGTGTTCTTGACCGAAAAACTTCGTCTCTCGGCTGAACGATGACGCAGCTCATGACATCGGGAGACATTCGTCTGGTAGCTGTGGTGGGACTGTAGAGACGGCTATTGGTGGACTCCAAGAGAATCAACCGTCGCATTTCATATACAAATGTATCCATTATACCCCCCCTCAGAAAAATTGGACAGAGTATGGCAAAGCATCTTAAAAAGGAAACAAAAAGCAATGAAGCACCTTTTGTGTAACCTCTCTCCCCCTCCTCTCTCTCTCTCTGGTAAAGTGAGCTCAATAGAACCGGACACAAAAAATCCACTACACATCTACCACCGCCGACACAAGACAAGAAAACACAAAACACAACCAGTCTGACTGACACTGTTTCCGGCAATGTTTCTAGTTCTGAATTAAGTGCATAATAAAAGAAATAAGTCACCTGCGTGCGGAAATTTGTTTTTTTTTTTTTTTTTGTTTCAGCTGTTTAATTCCAGGCTAATCAGAGAAACCGAGATCTATTACCAATAACCCTATGTATATCGTCCAGCGAAGGAGTCTCTGCTTATTCAGCCAACCCTAGCAGCCATGTTCACTCAACGAAATTAAATCTTTACTGTCGAGTGAATAAGAAACAGGACAGAATTGATAGTGCGGATTAAAAAAATATATAGTCATTCGCTTGGGGAGGTTGGGGCTAAATTGCAATTTACTGGCGCTAGAGTCCCGACCAGGTCATGATACCTGAAGCGATCCTCGTAGAAATACGATCAGCAATTGTAACAACGCTAAAGGAAATGGCTTTCAAAGCCCAATTCATGTCGGGAATTAGAGTGTGTCATCATGAATGATCAATATTTAAAAGCTGTTTTCAAGTTTGTTAACTCACTGAACACGTAAGAGCTAAACATACCTATCTATACTGATAGCGAAATGCATTTTATAAGCGAGATGGTAAACGAATAACCGTAACTATGCAGCATTTTGGAAAGTGTATTTAGATTGGAACTTTATGATGTAAGGGGTATAACTCTTGACCAGAGTATTCACTTAAAGAATTGCTTATTAATGCTTTGTCACTGTCAATAGATAAATAAATGTAAAATATTAAAATAAATGATGCATTATTCCCAATGAATTATGAAATAATAATTATTTATGCGTAACGAATTGTAAAATATCTAGGAAAAATTCTAATTAATATTTCGTTTTGTAGGTTTGATTCGTAAACTGATAAAGTGATCAGATTGTAATAAAGTAATTATATTGTGACAGAATGCTTTGTGTAGCAAACAAATGGATCGAAAAGACAAACAGCAGGTAATTTACATAACACCGAAAAATAATATGGGGGGAAAAAGCATAACACCTGAGTTTTCGGTCTTGAACTTTTGCTGCTACCGCTGTCCCCTCCTTTATCTATTATCATACCATGGCTCTTGTATTTTCAGCTATTGTTCAGCCAGCCACACACACACACTCTCTCTCTCTCGTCAACCTATGCATTTAAGAATTGCATATTTACACAAACCCTTTTAAGTATTGTTATGTGATCTCTAGTGATGACCATATTATAAGAGTCATGGGTTTATGGAGGAGATCTTTGTGATCCGTATCTTTTCCTGGCCGCTATCGACGAAGATAATAAGACCATTTTCATCAACCTTCAAAAAAAAAATTTTTGAAAAAAAAAAACCATTGTAGCGATTTCCATTAAAAGATTTTACTGTACCAACGAATCGCTGCTGTCCTCCCCTTTTTTTAAAATTCTCTCCACAACATAAATTAAGGATCATAAAAGGAGATATTTTTTTTTTTAAAAAAAATGCATGACGTGGATCAATACCTTGCAATATTATGGCGCCAGGATCGCTAGACTGTAGATGACACCAGGAATGCCAACCTGAATACTGATGTTCTGCTCTCTTCATTTTTAAGAGGAAGATGCTAAAAGCAAAAAGAAAAACAACAACAACTAAGGATTGTGTGTCCGTGTTGTGCTGGCTACTTTCAAATATTAATTATCTACCATATTTCTAATTTTATATAATTTTGTACGCTTAATATTTATTGGTAATTTTTAAATAATAAAATAATTTCAGAAGAATTTTATTTCGTGTGTTCCATCGTTCTAGAACCCCGCGCAATGCCGAATTCTCGTTCTTAGAAGCAGGTGACATCAAATGGCAAATATGTTTTCCGAATCGGAAGTGAATCTCTAAATTGTTTTGCTTTTAACAATTAAAGGGAGATCACCGATGTTGCTTCCTGCTATCACATTTTTTTTTTTTGAAAAAAAAAAATTGTAATTTTACAATTTCAGGCTCGTAGGAGATGCAGTACAACAGCTTCCTTAGTCCAGAAATCACCATTGTAAAGGGATAAAAAAATTCTTCAGTAATTATACGTCAAAGTTGTTTTTTTCCAGTTGTTAGGATTAATCAGACATTGGCAAAAACTGAAAGAAGTAATAATCATACAGAGTTTAACCTATCAACCGAATATGTCAGCTGAATAAAGGTTAATGAATAATATTAATAAACAACAACAACGACGACAACGAAAAAAAGAAATTCCGCGATGAATTAATAAGAGGTTTAAGGAAATTGAAAGTAAAACGCTTATTAGAATTTTGCCGCCATTTTGGTATTGGACTATTTCCTGTCACCATGGTCAGAAGTGGCTCTTCGGAGGAATGCTTTAAAAGGTCTAACTGGTTTTTTTTTTCTTCTTCCAGTTAATAAAAATGTCTAAAATATAAATCATGCTTAGTAGGTGAATCTGTAGATGTTGAGATACCAATAATATAAATGAATCTGCCATGAAGCTGAAATAAATAAAAAAAACAAAAACAAAAACAACTTAAAGGTGTACGAATGAAAGCGAAATCACGGTCCAGCACCATCTCTACCGACTTGGCTACAGCGTGTAGCACTTAAAATAATCCCTTTTGCCCAACAGGAATAAATCTCTTTAAAAGGTCTGGTAAAAAATCAATATCTGGCACGACCCTCGAGTATTGTCGGCGTGTACTCTGCTCCGGTGAGTACAAGTTCTAAAATTTTACATCTTGGAGTCGCACATGGGTTTATAGAGGGCCAAAGACCTTCAGCCACAATGTTTTCAAGTGGGTAAATATGGAGGCGAAGGTGCTATGCTACGAGCTGGAATCTGGTATGGTGAAAACAGGAGTTAATGTTTGTCTAACGACGTCTCAATTCTTCCGAGTACGCTGTCATTTTATAGACACACCTGCCGTTGTACCAACCAGGCTTTGGGATTCAGTGCCAATATTCTTCAGGAAAATGACGTACCTTTTGTGTGACCACAGTCGGGGAAAGATTTCAAGACATTCAGCTACTTGCCTGAGTACCCCGAAGTACAGATATGATGAGTCCGTTCAAGCGCCTGTGAGAACATCTGGATTATCAGCTGATGACAGCCTGTCGCACGAAATTCTAGACCAAATCGTGACAAAATGTCTCTCATTAGTATATTCTTTTCTCCTATTCCTTACCCTTACTTCCCATTTTCCTCAATAAACTAACATACTCTTATAACAACAGAATTACTCAATTATTTTTGGCAACACACTGTATAAACTAAAATATAGTGAACTTTGTTTTTGAGTACGCGTTCAAAACGAAAAAGAAAAGAAGAAACAGTTATACTGTTCAATAGGGTTAAAATGCTTGACATTAAGAATTACTTACTGAAATAAATTATAGTATATTTTTACATACCATCTCTCCCTCTCGATCTCGTCATTTAAGCGGAGATTTAAAGAGTGCTGCAATTAATACCTTTTAAACCACTAAACTATAAGATGTTAAACAATCAACTTCAGCTGTGGGAGCTTGTGTATTTAGGTGATGATTTTTTATAGCGCTCGCAAGTGTATGAAACTTCGAGCAATTAAAAGCATATTTAGAAAAAAAGAAGTAATAAATCAAACCTAAAGCCGAATATAATTTTCTTGTAGAAAAAGTGAAAACAGTCCATTAATTTTCACCGCTTTTCACAAATAATTGCCCTGTTTTTTTTTGTGTTTTATAACCTTTTTACGGGTTTTAGAAGCTGAAATAAACTAAAAGCAAGCTATTCTTTTAGATAATTAAACACTGAATTTGTTGTTTATCGCTTAACCGTTATTCGAAGAACAATGCGCTTCGCTCTTTTATTTGTATTACTTTTTATTGTGCTTCTGTGAATAATAATTAAATAAAATTAGTTTTTGCGTCTGACTGCCCGTTAACCTTGTTGCATTATCCTACCCTACTTCCAACTATTTATGTTGTTTATTGATCTGTTTGTACTTTTGTTGGTTTTTTTTTTAGGACTTTATATCTTTTTAGATGTTTAAACTTGAAAATTGGTAGAATGGCTGTATTATTACATCTTGCCATCATCCGGTAATGCCAGTCTGCATCTCCTGAAAGATTTTTTCTTAAAAAATCTGCATCCAAAGGCCTTTTAAAAACACCAGGTCGGCACTTATTAGGCCGAAGACCCATTTAGAAAAGCTAGAAAACTTTACCCTATTTTCCGAGGTTGAATACAATATTTAGATAATAACTTTATAAAGCAAGGGAAGTAATTCTGATTGTTTTAACTACTGATTGCCCGTGAAGTTAATCAATACTCATTGCACATGCTTTTACAGTGCCAATGAATTTCCAAAGTAGGTACTAAAGAGGCTCAACATTTTTGAAAACAAGGAAGGACAAAAACAACTGACAGAAGACAGAGAGAAGCCCAAATGTCTGACTGATTATGCCTGAGTACGGTCGAAACCGTTTGGTGTCCAGACCTGTCGCGGCTACACCGAGAGCCTTTGAATTAAATATTTTAACTAATATTAATATTTCAGTAGGTAATTAACTAACCAATCTCACTCCCCCTTTTTCCAAGTTAAAACGGCACTGCCGTCGAACGACGTTGGGCTTATCTTTGATCAGCCCCCCCCAGGGGGCGTGCCTGTGTTTTTCGTTATCGGTAAGCGGCAATTTGGAGACGGCAGCTACTCCCAAACGGGTATAAGAGCATCAGGCTCTGGCAAAGAGAAACGAAGCTAAGCCATATAATTCACAGCGCTTTGCTGTTGTTTTTAACAGTTAAAGCTTCGCTGCTTCCAAATCCGCTATTAAAAGAAAACGAATAACCAGTTTCCCTCGGTGGTGCACGCAGTAGTATATTCTATTAAAAACCTGGCGCTATATTTAGGTCTAGTCGGGCCCCCTAACCCGCTTAAGCAGCACTCCAGTCTCCCAGAAATGATAACAACAAAAAAACCGATATGGACGGTCAACTTTTCCTGTTAATTCCGCGAACGTTTTTGTCGCAATCAGCCACAAGAAACAACTCTTAAAAAAAAGCACAAGTAATAATCTTTTACGCTCACCACTCCGCCTGCTAGTCTGCCATGGGTATCAACGGATATCTGAGGTTGGCCAGTGTCTTTGTCCTTTGTACAAAATTGCTGCAGGAAAGGGATGTAAAGCAGTAACTAGAAAAGAAAAAAAAACACAGATGAGAGAGCACTTGATAAAAACAGAAAGTCTTTCAAATGTAGTGGAAATTTACAACAGAGATGCAGTTTATAAAAAAAAAAAAGAAGAATACTACAGGATGTAACACGTACAGATGTTTTAGCTAGCGTAGGACCTAAAAGGGTTAAGATACTCTGTTTATGAATCGCGACATTGCTGTTTAAAGATTCGGGAACATTATCAAGTGTTTTGTCACTTCTTGTTGAGTTACATAATAAGTGATGTTTTTAATCCTACGTATACAACGTCAGCTTTCAGTTTACTCAGCCAAGCATCCATAATCAGTATTGGTGTCGAACTGGCCGTATATGTAGTCAACACACTCGTAATGCAAAATGTTGGGCTGGAGGTAATAGTATACGAATTTGTCGCCACAAAGAGTTGTATTAACGAGAAAGGTTCTCCGTGTGTGTGTCAGACCCGTGTCTCAATCTGGGGCGAGCAATACAGATTTGAAGGGCGGAGTGTTAATTCTCTTAAGCTGACACACACATGGTTAAGGAGCTTGATAAAGAAGTAATATTGTACAGTTTAAAACACTTTGTTTCTTCTTAGGTTCCATGTAACTTCGGCCCACCTGTGTGTGTGTGTGTGTGTGGTCGGCCTGTAGCTCCGGGAGATTTCCCCCGTACGACTATATATGAAGAGACGGAGAAGCATCCTTCGAGGGCCTGCGGTGAATTTAAGACTCGGTGGTAAGAAGGGCAAAACGTTGTTTCGCAGCTCTTTTTATGAGCCGACCAAACGGGCACCGAAAAGCCAGCAGACATCAAACCTTCGAGCGTCCAGTGAAAAGCATTCCTGGTGATGTTATTGAAGAGGGAACCGGTCTTGCAGCCAATAAACAGACATAATTTTTCTCGATGTACCATCCTTCGTTTAGCAACAAGTTTCGGACCGATCGTGGCAGGCTTTAAAAAATCTAAGCACCTATGTTAACCCTCGGTGCACCGCGCACAGGTCGACTTCTAGGGGCTTTGACACAGTACGCTCCTCGTTGATGTACCGTTCGTATCAGCAAATCAGTATTGCTCTGACCCGCAGGTGTCTTGCATTACGGGCGTGTTGACAGAATATACAGCCAGTTACGGTTCTTGATGGTTTAAGAGTGTGGGAAGTAAAAAAATTAACGAGGTACGCGAAGTTTCAAGTAAAAGGGTACGACGACTTACGTTTCTTATTAACATCCCGTCTCTTATGACTGCTCAGCAAAGCTAACCAGCATCTCTTCTGAAAACGAGTTTTCTGGGTTTGAAAAAAAAGAAACAAACTCTGAGGCACATACGTTCATTCAGGGCACTTCAGCATCACACCCAGATCATGGACATATACAAGAAAGGGATGGTAGCTCTGCAAATCTAGCGGACAGGCAATTCACGTCAAGAATGATGTGCGACTGTGAAGCGAACCTCAATGTAAATAAAAAAAAAAAAAAAATATTTAGAAAATTTTAAAATTCTCTGGGTAATCGGTTTGTTAGATACTACGTAGTCTATGCTATATGTTCGTTTCTTTTCTTCTCCATCTTCCGAGTCTTCAATGTACTTGGCTAATCGGTGCTGCGAAAGGAGCCGAATATTGCATCCTACGCATATTTCATTTTTAATGACTATCATTTACACGAAATTAAGCATGGAAGATCTTACGCCTTGTAAACGCTATGAAGATGGTCTTTTGTTCCTTTATGACAGCCATTAAAAATACAAAGACAACTTTACCTCCAGTGTGAGAATATCTTTTAAACCCCAGAAGATTGTAACCAAAGTCAAAATGATATCACAGTGTAATATTTTTTTTAAAGAAAATTACAAATGTCTTACTATCTCATCCCACTCATTTTTAAAATTTAAAAAGTGAGAGAAAGAGTAATTGTTTAAAAAAAAGATGGCGCGGAGCAAGATGGTGGTTGTCTATCATTGTTGTACAAGTTAGAGCGAATACATAAAAATGGTTGGATAAATATGTATCTTTTGTTTGCGTTTTACCTCTGTGCCCTACCAGTCTAACCATATAGGTTCAGGAGGGGGCACCAAGAAATCATCTAACGATGTGAGAATGTCAACCTCGAAGGTGTGACATGGTTAATTGTCGTAGCGCAAGACCTCAAGATAAGAACAGACGGAACAATCCAACGATGGCTCAGGTATATCAGAGAGAGAGAGAGAGAGAGAGAAGAGAGAGAGAGAGAGAGAGAGAGAGAGAGAGAGAGAGAGACCACTAAAACTCTCTTGGTTTGTAGTGGGAATAAGACTGGAGTATCTGGTCGCAGCTCAAGCGAAACAGGCTGAAAAGCCACACACTACTGACTGGTTCAGAGGAGCGAAGATAGACTGTTCGCGGTCTCCGACTCTAGGCTGCCGGCCAGCATGAAGAACAAAGTGCGCCACCGCCACGCACCTTCAACCGATATGTTATCTGGTTGGGGGCCTTTTGATCGTTGGCTTAAGGTGGAATTAAAACTAGAACAAGGAAAGATAACTCGGGTCAGGGGTGTGTGTGTGTGTGTCTCTCTTTTCTTATCAGGTTAAATAATGCAAACGCGAAGAACTTGAAAAAATAACAAGTAATCTTGAAATGAGGTGCTTAAATCCATTTCGTTTATAAGGAAACCTTGGTCCCCGATAAGAGTCATCGCTGGTAGTTTATTCCACTCGCCCGTGTGTCTGTTAGTAAATATTCTAGATAATGTATGCCGCCAAATCCCTGTAATTATCAAAGATCCTGACAAGGTCTATGTAATATCCAGTATATTTGCGTGCAGGTCTGTGTGCTTTTACAACCTTCGGATGGAGATAAAACGGTCATATGATTGCACCTATAGTTAGTTCAGCGATTGCCTTATATATATATATAATTGCTGTCTAGATTGAACATAACAGACATTAATGTTAATCCTATAAAGTGCGGAAAAACATTCATGAAAAGATTCTGGAGAAGTGACATTATTTCCCTCTCGCTTTTGGAATTCTACTTCCTCACGCGACAGAACCCCTGAATCTTGCATTAATGCGATAATAGCCCGGTTTCGGTTAGTCCTCGGAAAAGATCGGAAACGTGACAGGGTTAGGGCCGGGCTAATATACTTCACCGGTTTCCGGTGTCACACGGTGGCCCGGTCCCGTCACGAAGTTTTCCACCGTAGTAGGGTTCGGTTGGATCCGTCGGCCCGGTCGGCCTGTGTTTCCGAGCAATGAAATAGGAATGTTTAAAAAAACAAACAAACAAACAAACAAACAAACAAACAAACGAACAAAACAAAACAACCCCCCCACTTAACAGAATAAGTAAACAAAAAAAAAAAAAACATGTGATCGCCTCAGACCGATAGAAAATCCCTCGGCTCTCATGCTCAGATGACCGGCGGAGTCATCAGGATTAGCATAACGGGAATTTTTTTGTTGTTGCAACAAATAAAATATGACACCTGAGTCATTCAGACCCCTAACCCACCCCCCCCAACTAACCGAATATCTCGTCGGGCTGCTGAAGAAAGGAATGAGTTGCTTTATTTGGCCGTCTGTTGACTAGTAGACCGACCCGCGTGTTATTCTCAAATTTAGAGATTTAAAATTGCCCATAACCTGTTCTTCGAGGAGAGGTTTCTTTCTGCGGCAAATCATAGATCATCACAATCCGCTCTCTACCACAGCCGAGACGGTCGCCCCAGGGACCCTCCGTTGGCGGTCTTGTACAACCATATTTACGTACGTTCAATATCCTATGCCGAAGTTCCGCGATCTGGATATAAAATATCCATTAATATCCCGATAAATTGTCTGTTCTGGTCAACGAGCTTAAAAAAAACAAACAAACAGATAAGAAATTTTTTCCCTCCCTCTTACGTGTGAGTGAGGCCTGTTGTTATATTTTAATCTTTTTCGACCCTTGTACGTTTGTACTGATATCATTATAAAGTTCGAGTTGGGACTTTATCAGCTACTGCATCTACCATCGTTGGGGTTCACGCTTCTAGGGAGGAAACGACGAGGAAAGATAAAAAAAAAAAAAAAAAGTTCTCTCCTTATGATATTTGCGACCGGGTCGAACAACTGGAGGTCAACCATTCGTCCGACCACCGGGTTACCGAGACTGCTTAGACAAACAACTCAAAGCCACATTTTCACTTACTTTCATTCTCACCTTGGCAAAGCAACGAAATCAGAAGGTCACTTCTGGTCAATACACTCGGTTGGATTTGTGCCGATGTCTGTTTGACACCGCGAGTTCTATCGTCTATAGAATCACGATTAGCATCTGATCAGCGTGACATCTTTGCGATCATTGTGTGTGTGTGTACTACGTTGCAAATTTTGGACACTTGAAAACATGATGTAATCCATTCTCTCCTTCTCTTATCGAGCGTTCGTATAAATGGTTACCTGTAAGACACTTGAAAGCATGATGTAATCCATTCTCTCCTTCTCTTATCGAGCGTTCGTATAAATGGTTACCTGTAAGACACTTGAAAGCATGATGTAATCCATTCTCTCCTTCTCTTATCGAGCGTTCGTATAAATGGTTACCTGTAACAATGAGCTATTTTACAACTTACCTTTACGAACTGCTGAAACATTCTTAATCAGGGAATAATTTGAGGGGTGAAGAGTCCGTATTAAGCATATTTTTTGAGAGAGAATCACGGTCACAAGAACGGTATTTTTTTCTTCTCTCTCTCTCTCTCTCTCTTCCGGAAATTAAAAAAAAAAAAAAAATTGGGATTTTCGGTCCATATCTGTCCGCGCAGCCGGTGCAAGCAAATATCCGTGCGGTCTGCTCTCAGACTCTGTCAACAGACCGCAGCTGGGAAGGCAGTTGATGGTCGGCTGGAAATCAATAAGACACACAGAGACTTCTTACGCGAGAGGACGGGAGACGAGAAGAGACAAGGGTAAACCCCAAGACCGGGTGTTTATTCAGCTAGTGTGAAGAGTCTTTCCTTCTTCTGAGCCACTCGAGCAAGGCTTGAAAATGGCATCCAGACAATCAGCAAGCACATTCACCTGCCCCCCTTTTTTTGGTCTTATTTATAAAAGACACCCCCCCCAACCAGGACTTGGTGATTAGGGGCCAAATCTTACGTGTATACAAATCATTCGCTGTCGCTGTTTTAAGAAGGAAAAACAAATCTACACGATGTCTCGTTACATCAACAGATCAGTTGCATTATTTATGTGTGCTATGTTGTTGTCTTGACTGCCCGCCCTTCTACTATTAAAGGAAAATTATTCGGATGTATCGGCCATCAAAGTTATAATATTCTGGTTTAAATTACGATAATAATTATAGTGAAATCGAATCATGCATTGAAGATGAAACGAAGCTTCTTTAAAACCCATTAATATTAAAATGTTAAATCTGTGACATTTTTTAAAAGTAATCCGTTGAGATGTCATCGATCGAATTAGGAAAACGACGTGGCATCCGCGGACGGATTCTGTCCGGAGGAAATCTACTCATCCATCACTGAGAGATTTGAAGAAAAAAAATTATGAAGGTGTCTGTATCACTGATAGATACTCAGACACTGCATGGGAAACTCTCAATTTTATTTAACGGAAAACGGATATTCGATACAGCGAGAGATCTAAGCGCTTACACTATGAAAGTGCCGTCATTCCGGTTGCTGTAGAGAGAAGACTCTGTGACATCAGTATCGTGATGTTGACATTAAAACAGTCAGTCCATCGTGTCTTCATTACACCGAAAGTGACGGTGACGCGCTTTTCTCTCACAGTTAACGGCAAAATTAAATTATACCTTCGGCATCCATTGGAGATATTACAACGAAAACTATGGTTATTAATTAATTCCTTCTCCTGCCAACCATCAGAGATGCATCCCGGAGCATAATTATGGTAACGCATTCTCTCTATGTAAAAATGGCAGGTTTTTTTTTCTTCTCTCCTTTTTTTAAAAAAAAAAATGTTTAGTCACCTTTAGCAAAAAGAAAAAAAAGTTAGAAATTATTTTGGAAAGAAGCCAACAAACAAAAATTAACTTTTTTATAGGCGCAATATATATATATATATATATTTTAATTTCTAGGAGCTTTAATAGAATTACTGATTTAAAGGGACACCGAGTCTTTTTCTCTAAACATATTCAATTTACTTTTTAATTAAAACTATTTTTTCCAATAACATACTTTTTTCTTTTTTTTTTTGTCATCGAGAAGTTCCATTAAAGTTTCGCCTGAAGATACTTTTCAAACACGTGTGGGCAACACCCCTCCCGTGGAGGTCGATAGCAGTTTGGCGCACGCCATAGCTGTGCACAGCGCTGCTAAGTTGCTATGAAGTGCACGCCAACTATCGATGATCTTTTGGTTCTTATGGCAGCCATTAAAGGACATTTCTAATCGATGGGGGCGAGTGCAGTGGCGCCAACTGAACGTTGGTTCTTTCATGTGGTAACAATGATAAACGTACATGTGACAGCACGTCTACCCAGCATGCAATGTTCTCGTAACTACCGGTCCGAGTGTGGTTAGACATCATTGTTGTAGCCAGCGTACCACCTTAAACAGAAATACACTACCTTACGCTAGAGGGCAGAATCGGCTGGATTTGGGGTTTGCTATTGATTGGGGATTGATTAAGGGGTTTATTAAGGTTGAATTACTATTATTTGTTTTTTTAAAAGGTAAAACAAATGATATATATATATATTGAGATACGTTTATTCTATTTTTCTAGCTGTAGGCCGTAATTATCAAAATTAAAAAATGCTTGAAACATTTTAGTTTACATGTAACGAGTCTCGAATATATGCAATTTTCACTTTCTGAAATAACTGACAAAAATATTGAACTCTTCCACGATATTCTAATTTTTTGAGATGCACCTGTATATATATAATTTGTGTGATATATTGTTTTGGTAATAGTGTAATTTTTAAAATTCTTGACGCCTACATATTGTTTGCTAAGGGGGTCTAAACTGAAGGGTTAAGTACTCTTTACTATTTCTTCACTGTGTCAGTAAACAGCGTCTAAACCAGGGGCGTAGCTAATGGGGGGCGGCAGGGGCGGCATTTTTTGGTCCGAGTGCGCGTTTGTCAAATTTAGTTCAGGACAGTATGTTACATATATAATGTATTTTTTCGTTCTATTTTTCCAGATATTAGTTTTTTCCTGAATTTTTCGTTCAATTTTTAATGGTGGTTTTTTGAAAGGAAGAAAGTTTTTCTAAAATTTGCTGTAAAAGAAATTTGCTCACTTGAAGTGAGTCACTTCTAATTAATTTTGAATTGAATATCAATATTTTCTCATTATATATTTGATAATTTTTATTTTCTAATAGTGCTTTTTTTTCAATAAATAAATAAATAAAAAATGAATTTTTTGGAGGTTTTGAAATTCTACGTTATTTAGAGGGCGGCAAATTCTACGACCGCCCCGGGCGGCACAAACGCTAGCTACGCCCCTGGTCTAAACATGCACTTTATTCATCTTTATAGAGTCAGAAATAAATTTTGTGTACGGTTTTCGTTTTCCAATTTTAACGTCAAAAATTAAATTCACGCGGCCGCCATGCTGACTGAAGCATTCCGAGAGCAAAGTTTTACTGCTAAACAGCCGGACCGCCATCTTGGAATAATGTTTGTAAGAGATGAATGTTTCTTAGCTATCCTATACATGGTTATAAGGATGAACGAATGCTGTGGGTAGATGTGGCTATAAGAATGAACTAATATTCTTGGTAGATGTGGCTATAAGGATGAACAAATATTCTGGGTAGATGTGGCTATAAGGATGAACGTGTGTTTTGGGTAGATTTGGCTATAAGGATGAACGAATGTTCTGGGTAGATGTGGCTATAAGAATAAACTAATATTCTGGGTAGATGTGGCTATAAGAATGAACTAATATTCTTGGTAGATGTGGCTATAAGAATGAACTAATATTCTTGGTAGATGTGGCTATAAGAATGAACTAATACTCTTGGTAGACGTGGCTATGAGGATGAACGAATATTCTGGGTAGACGTGGCTATAAGGATGAACGAATATTCTGGGTAGATGTGGCTATAAGGATGAACGAATATTCTGGGTAGACGTGGCTATAAGGATGAACGAATATTCTGGGTAGATGTGGCTATACGGATGAACGAATATGCTGGGTAGATGTGACTATAAGGATGAACGAATGCTGTGAGTAGACGTGGCTATAAAGGTGAACGATTGTATGTTTTGTTTTAATAGTGATGATATTCGGATTTTGTTAAGCATTGAGCCGATCGAATCTACCAAAACCATCATGTAACCAGGTGAAGTAGGATGACGAGTTTTCTGTCTGACAGTCTACGTTGCCATGGCAGATGTAGCAGGAGACTGCAGTAACACCAGAAAATAGGCTAACAACAACAAAACAACAGTAGTATTATAGTAATAAACTGAAACCATCTTTATTCCTTCCATAAAACGAGCATTATTCACGAAAATAGGCATGTAAATTTTATCCAGTCACTTTGTTGTTGTTTCTTTTAGGTCGTACTTTCCAGAAACGACTCACGTTAGCGGTGAATGTCATTTTTGTTTTCTCCAAATCGGAAATTGCGGCGGGAAAATGCCACGCCTTTAAAATGTTGTTGTTTGAGTATCGTACAGGTAAAATAACATCATTCTCACAGCCATTAATTTAATATGCTAATTCATAATGGAATAGATGATGGGTGGTGGCTCCGACTGCTTTGTTATATATTGGCAGCCATCCACCAGCTTCAAATGCATCTGCTCAATTAATAATTAATTCCTTGTTATTATTATTATTATTATTATTATTATTATTATTATTATTATTATTATTATTATTATTATATTAAATATTTGGAACACGGTTCTTGAGCAATTGTTTCGTACCTGGTAACCAATCAACGGGGCCAACCCAAAGTAACATTTGGCGGGTGGAGTAGATTGGTAGACATGTGTATCCAGTTACCCAAAAAAACTGTATAAGTAATTAGTCTGACCAAAAATATCAGTAGACCCACGTGGTAACTCGACGTCTGCCAACATGCAACTGTATTCGGAGCGCATGAATTGGCATCCACCTGGAGTCTAACACGTAGCGTATGCCTATCCTTCCCACCCCCGCGACGATAGTGAATCTTGCTGTATGCAAATATTCTCAGCTGGTCTGCGGGGAGTAAGGAAAGGCAAAAAATCAATTTAAAAAAAGAGCCAAAATTCTTTGCTCGGCGGGTGGGCGTGGTCGTCATCTTCCATGGAGTCTGCTGCACGGGAGGTGAGCCACATAGTCCAGGGTGTCCCCTCCCCTCAGGAAAGCGGTCGGGGAGGCAGCGGGAAAACAGAAGATGGGCCGAGATCGGGAAGCTGAGGGCGAAGGAAGAGGACAAATGTTTGAAAATCGATCTGTTTCACGAGGTGTTCACACCGATCCAGTACTGACTGACTGTCTTTCCCCACCCCCCCCGGGCTTATTTCGTCGTGTGGATCAAGCGTATGTAACTTGATACCCACCTCTAAATTATATATATGTGCCCAAGTAATTGCTCCGATATGTCTGTGTGTGTATTTGTAATGCGCGTATCTCTCATTTCAAGTCTGCACCCCACTCTGGTCAGGGACTGAGTTGTCATCGTTAGTAACATCGCTGGCTATAGGCGCCATGGTTGGTTCCTTTGTCTCAAAAACTTGTAGTAATGGTGAGGGAGAGGGGGAGAGAGAGTGGGGGGAGGGCCTCACGCCACTTTACCCATGTCAGAGGAGCTCCATCCGTATCTTTCTACCAGAGTGAGCGTATAATTACTATTACGCATCTTTCAAAAAATCCTGTCAATGATAACTGATGATGCAGCCATTATTATTTCTTTCTTCTCTGTCTATTGGTGAACTTTATTTTCCCTGTTGCTTAACTTAAAAAACAAAAACAACAAAAAACCCTCTTAAAGAACAGATGTCGTATATATCAACCGACTGGCGAGCGTTCTAAATCTGCTACGTGGATGTGTTGGTTCTCTCCCCTAGGCTGAGCTGACGTTAATTACATACAGCCAGATTCTGCCCCTCTTTTGTCATAATCACATCTTCGGAAAAGCACCCGTCGTAGTAAGTTACCAAGACGTTGATCGCAGATGATCCTCGCAACGAGAATTTCGCTAATCCGTTTTAAGCGTCTGCTTTAACGCCTAGTGGGTACGTTCGGCCACCACTAGGCGGCAGCAGCAGTGGCTTTCAGAAAAAGAATGGCGTGCAGAAATCTAAATGAAGATTAAAACGGACTTGTGTTGTACACGTAAATAACACCGACGACGAGTGGATCGGGTTTAGTATGAGGAGCGAAATTACAAGAATTTAGAATGAATAAATATATTAAAAAAAAAAATATATATATATATATATATATAGTGAAATTCACTCTAAGTGATATTAAGGAGGCATCTAATTTCCAAAATATTTGTATCTTTATCATAAGTAATCTCGGCAGCACCACCCAAAATGAAAGTAGTAGATAAAATCTGTTTCCAGTTGTTGTTTTTTTTGTTTTTGTTTTTCATTTGTTTGTGTTACACTGTCAAAAAAAAAGAAAAAGTAAAAACACCTGAAAAAAATTGAATATGTAAAAGTTAGTAAACAGAAAGAATGTAAACTGCTGGGGGTCGGGGTGGGAATGGCTTAATATGATAAAAAAAAATAAAGTTAAATATTTTGTAATATAGGCTGATTTTAATACACTGCGTTTTGAGGCAACATGTGTGAAGGCTATTGGTTCTGTCAGTTACAGAGAATGTGATTATAAACAAATTAAAATTAAAGCTGTGGATCCAGGTAATTTTTTAAAGAATATTGAAAGGTGTTATGTCCAACAAATGGAAACTTGCCAAAAAAAAAAAAACACTTGAAGGGAATAGAAGTTATCCTAAAATTGCGGACCAGTTCAATTCCAGTTATAGAATTTTGCAGTTTGTTGTTAAAGATGAAGCGAGCATCTTCAAAATAATATGTACTAGCTTGGGTATTTGGCACTGCATGAGTTGTGTTGGGGGGAGGGATAGCTTAAAACCTTGCCCAAGTTCTGTAGTACCTACACAATTTGAGGGCTCTGGTGCTATTGTTCGGTTGTGAAATGCTTAGCATGGCTTCTGAACTAATTTAATACTGAAAAAGTAAATACAATAGAGTTTTAAATGGTTTATCATGGAGTGCTGCAGGGTTCAATATTAAATCCTGCACTATTATACTTGCATAAATAATGGTAACAAAATTATAAACGAATGAAAGGAATTAGTTTTCAGATAATTTTAGCATTAAGTTAAAATCAATAATGTAAAGTACAATTTTTCCTTAAAGCTGAATAAGTTATAAGGTCAATAAAAGGAGATGAATTTACCACTAAAAAAATGCAAAGCTATTTGAACTAAAATAAAAATTCACAGCATTATTGTGTGCATGTGTGCTGGGGGAAACTAAATTAAAATTGCAATCTAAGAAATGTCTAGGGGCTACTGAGGTAAACTTAAGGCTGCTAAGAATAATTAACCAAATTACAATAACAAAAAACCAAGGCAATTTTGGAGCTGTTATACGAGACCATGACCGATACACATTGTGAATATTAATTACAGATGTGAAATTCTTGTTCTAAAAAGTACATTCAGATTTTAGGACAAACTAAACAGGTTCTCTAGAATCATAATGTGATTTAAATGTAGTGTGGAAACGTAAGCTTAGTTTTTTTACTAGGCATTTTTAGATGGAGAACGACCAGTTTAAATTTATGAAATTGTTAAGGATATTGAATTTATAGCGCAACCACTTAATTTTTTCTGTACCAATAATTAAAATTAACAAAACCATCTGCAAAACTCGATAACAGTGAATAGTTCTTTAAAAAACAAAATTATAAATAATTATGATAAATTACCAGTGTCTTTAATAGACTTTAGGGGTTTTGTTTTCCTAGTGGAAAGTAGGTTGAGATAGTAATAGTAATGAATGTGTCTTTAGGTCTTTGTGTGGTTGGAATACACATAGTTCATCCATAAGAAATTATGGCAGAAGGATCTTTTCACACTAGTGCACTTCCACAACATGCCTACAGTAAAATAATATTTCAAGGCTGCTTTTTTTCCCTCTCCAGCATATATGAGTATACACACAAAATGTATTCAGATACTGAGATGGATAAACCCAATTCGAGTCACCCCCCCTGTTTTTTGTTGTTGATAGGGTTGAATTTTCTAATATCGATAGAATGTACTCTTTCTCAGGCTGATTTATTAGACTTTCACAGATAGTAATCATTTTGGAAGGTTTAGGGTATGAACAAAAATGTTATTTACGTGTAATTTGTTTACCAGGTGATTTTAAGCACAGTTTAATGTACCACATATGTAGCCGGTATATGCATGAGAGGAAAATATCCATCCATAGTTTGCAATAAATGAATTTCTAAACGTTTATTTTCCATTTTTATGAGTTGTTTAATAAAATAAATGTGCATATTTAAAAAAAAAAAATTTGCTGTTTTTTTTTTTTGTTGATCATAAAACCTAATTTCCAATTAACGTGTATATAATAATTGTTGCTTTTTTCGAAAGTAATTGTCTTGCATCCGCTGAGCACGCCAGTTTATGCTAACAGCGCAGTAAATTCTTTAAAGCAGAAATGTCTTTAAAATATTTATTTTTCGAATCCAATTGTAGACTGAATAGGAATAATATTTTTTTGTTTGTTTTGGGTGGACAATAAATGTTGACATTTTAAATATTTTTTTCTCTTGTGTTTTTATGATTTATACTCAGCTTGATTGATTAAAATAGAATTTTAAATGAAAAAGAAAAAAAATGTGTGAGAGAAAGAGATTTAAGCAAAACGAAATGAACTAAAGAGAAAATATTTAAATGGATGCACTTTAGTTTTCTATGTCAGTCAGTCAAGTCACAACTTTTCGAGAAAAATTCTTTTGTTTTTAATAGAATTCCGAATGAAGCTGCCAGATGAATATACTTTAAAACTTGTTATTTAGTAATTTGATATGAATGTTTGTATTTGTTGAATGAAAATTTACACTTCATTCTCTGTACCTGTTGACTGCATCCAAGACTCAAGTGACATTCAGTTTTCCATTTAATAAATTCTTGACATATGCAAAAAATATAATATTTTGTTGTGCAAAGTGATTTTGTTTTTTATTAGAATTAGTTTAATAGTTATAAACAATTCAATTTAGAAGCTATTGTTACAATGCTCACAGTATGCATTACAATCTATATTGTTAAGGAAATGTTGTGTTGACATTGTCTTCTGTATTGAAAATGAGTCCCAGTGTTCTCATAAGATGGATGTTGAGAAGCTCAATCTAGAATATTTGCCCATCATGTTTTATAACTGTTCAAAATAATTTTTGTCTACTAGTTCGACAAAGAATGCCTAAATAAATATTAAAAAATTGATTTAGAAACACTTTATCAATATACTAACAATGTGCATTTATAATTCATATTGTTACTACAGATTCCACTTTGATTTTTAATACAGAGCTATGAGTCTCTGTATTTTTACTAAAAGCACTATTGCCACCAGGAGTAGTAACTATTAATTTAGTCAAATGGTGCCCATCAAGATGATGAGAATACAGTTCATATTAAAAATAAAATTGGATTTTTTGAGTACTTATATATTTAGAAATGCTGTGAAAAATTTTAATGTTTCAAAAGTAATTTCTCATCTGACTTCTTCTTTAATACATTGATAGGAAAAAATTTTAAGTGATGCTGCCAGAGTGGGTAGAATAATTTAGATATTTATTTCAGAAAAATATTTAGCATCATTGATAATGAAGAAAGTTTTTCAAGAATTCAAAGTTCTAGGGGACATAATTTTCAACTGGCTAAAGTGTATTCAAGAAAATATATTAGAAGTATTTCCTTAGCAAAAGAATTATAGAGGAATGAGAAACATCTCCAGTGACAGCCAATAATCATTAAAATAAAAAAAGTTTGGGGAGGCTAGATGGATATTTCTTCAGTTGGAGGGAGAAAAAGACCATATAAGCTGGCAGCTAGCTAGTTTCCTGTCTCCTCATATTATTTTAATTTCAAGGAACAATGCAGTCTATCAGTTAAAGAGATCCCACTGCACAGACTGTAAACAGAATGCAACCTGAATTTTATAAATGATTTTTACAGTTCAGAATGTCTAAGTAATTGTTCAGAAATTAACAATTAATCACTGTTATGGAAGAACAAAAAAAAAAACTAGATTTAAGTACTTTTTAATAACTTTTAACAGTGAGAACCAAATCACAAGAGAGAACTTGATTGTTATTTGTGATTTTTGATTTGCAAAGCAGCCACTTTAGTAAAATCGATGGACCACACTATACATGTCAAATTGAATTATCCTTCAACTCCTTATTAATGATGCTAGTTTTAATAAAAATGTCTATACAGGGAAACATTTTTAGAAAAATAATAATAATAAATGGATTTTTATTTCTTTATTCATTTTACTGTTACTTTGTGGTATGAAATAAGAACAACGCCGACATTTATTTTTGTTTTCTTTGTGATAACAATAAAAAAAAACAAAAATCGGTACTAATTAGCAATAACATTTATTTGAATATCTGGAATGGAAAGTTTATTGAAGATGTTTTTGGTTAGTAGAAAAAACAAAAATTTATTATTCCAAACTTTGTAAAATTCATTTTGTTGGTTCAGATATTAAATTAAACCTTTTTTAAAAAAAAAAAAAATATATATATATATATATACTGGTCGCCATCATCGGAATTAGACCCTGCTGATGATAAATAACAATACAGCTGTACAATGAAACAATATTAAAAAAAACAACAACAACAAACCGCGATAAGTAATTTAAGGGACTTGGGGGGGGGTTACACAGAATTTCTCACGAAATTGTTTTGGTTTAAGTTACTTCCCCTTTTCCTGAATCACTTTTTACCCGCCAGGTTCAAACACAGAGTGGAGATATGTCCTTAGGAAGTGCACATCTGAAATATAGTAGCATCCATTCTTTCCAAAAAAAAAAAAAAAAAGAATAAATACCTGATTTATCAAAATTGGTTCTACATTAATAATCCCTACTCCCCACCTATAACCAAAATACTTATTTCAGGTTGCTTCTCGCTTCGAGTTTAACTCGTTTCCTAGCAACGCGGTTGCTGCTCGCCCTCTGGCGGCCAGCGCCTTCCTCTCCCCCCCCCCCCCCCCTGGAGAAGGGCAGCAATAAGCGTGCTCCGGCGCCGAGTTCGATCTTGACAAGTTAGGATGCTGAGCTGGCGGCCGAACTGCCTCAGGGGAACGGACACCGAAGGTATCTTTTTGTGTTCTTCTTAGCTTTGTATCTCCAGGGATGAAGACCAAACAACAACAGGGACCCCCCCTCTCTCTCTCTCTCATCTCCCCCCCCCCCGGGGTGGAACTTTAAGTGCTCCTGTCACATGATTATGTCACCGATACAACTACGTGACGGTGCGACGATCTGTCGAACCTATCGCCAGGACCCAACTGTGTGTCCCGGCTGCTGCGGTTTGGCCCTTACTATGCGCCCCGAACGATTAGGCCGGGTCGGTTGGTGACTCCTCCTCGCTCGTCTTTCTGGCCCGGTTAGTGTGCGCGTGCATGCCTACCGCCACCACCTTTTGGCAGTCGGTTTTGTTAAATGTTCAAAATGAGAGACGAAAGAGATGGGGGCCCCTTCCCACACACACACACACACCACCACTCCCTTCCCCTTTCGCCCCCTCCAACACTCCCTTCCCCTTTCGCCCCCCCACACACCAACACTCCCCTCCCCTTTCGCCCCCCCACACACCAACACTCGCCCCCCACACACCAACACTCCACTCTCCCCCCCCCCCCCCGCGCGCACGCGTTCGTCGGTTTCTCTCCCCGCTATCGTAGTCTCTGGTTTATTCCCGGACGCCCTCCCTAAGTGTAGCAACGGGATCTCGCCAAGCCTTCTTCTGAGCGGCGACACGATGTCGAGACACCTCAGGTGTCCGACCCGGCAGTCTCTACCTGGGAAAAGGGGCCGATCTACCTCAGGTGCTTGAATCAAGGCGCACTTCCAGCAGCAGACTGTAAGCGAGCTCGCTCGCACTGAGACTGCTACAACCAGCATGTCTGAAATCTCGTTGGATGTGTACTTCGAGGGGGGTGGTGGTGGTGTGTGTGTGTGTCAAGATCTTTACATAAGGGACCTACTACTGCCTCTTTGCACACGACTGTGACCATGCCTGTAACTTCTCGGACAGATGTGGAAAACGTTTTAAAACCCTTTCCTAAATAACGCATTCGAGAAGCAAAGATGCAAAGTTATTTCATCTTCCCAAATCTAATTGAACGATGTCAGTTGTCACGCTAGCAGCACCATGACAGAGGCTGAGGTAAATTTCTAGGACTTACTGTAAAATCAGTCAAATGAAAAAGACGGTTAGGCTCCTTAGGGCCAGTCAGTTTGATCTATCGAAACAGTAGCTTGATATGGAATACTACTTGTGGGAAATTATTTATTCATTAGATATGCAGTAAGTAAAAATATTTAAAAAAAAAAAACAAACTTAAAATAATAGGTTTACCATTATTTTATTCCAAATCTTATCCAAAAATATTGTGCTTTTTAATTAGAAATGTTTGAGCCTAAAAACACAACAACAAACTGCTCAGACATCTGACTTAATGTTCATTTCAACAAAATGGTTGGTATATGCAAAAGGATCATGTTCATCAGCAGTGATGATATGTGTATAATGACTAATCAGTATCTGCTTTCTACATCATAGTCATGACACTGTTAGCTGTAATGGTTATGAATGAAGATTCAGTAAGTTTGTGCTTGCCTGCCACAATGAAATGTAGTTATCACTTTAAATGAACTTAGTTGGTTGGCTCCCTACCTGTGCTACATGTACCTCTGGTGGTAAGTGAACATACCAAAAATATACAAAACCTTTTTCTTTCCATTGCTAAAGCTAATTAATAAAATTAATATTAAAATTTAAATTTTAATTTAGTGTCTAGTAACATTCTATTTCATGTTTGCCTATTTTATGCATCATTTCACATGCAAAGTTTAAATGTTTTCTTTGAGTGGGCTCACCAGGCACCCAACTCCATCTTCTCCCCTCAATTTTTCTTTGGTGACTTAGATTGTCTATTGTAGTGTTACAGAAATAAAAATAGTTGGTGAATCCCTGTAGTGCAGGTTTTCAGTTTTAATTTTAGCATTGCATGTTAGTAAAATAAAGTATTAATAATGTTGGTGGTACTATTAATAATATTTAATAGTATTTAACCAATAACATGCTTGGTCAAGCAATTGTCTCTCACAGAGACTGGGTAAAAAAAATATATATATATATATATATATAATTGTAGAAGAGACATAAAAAACAACACCAGTACATAAAATATCTTCATTATTTTGCTTTTCTTAAAAGTTAGCAATGTGCTTGGACTTTTCACTTGGTCAGACAAACTTTATATTTGTCTAAATTGAACTTTATAAGTGAAATATTTATTGGTTTTAAAAAAATCAAGAGTTACTTCCCCTTACATGATATACTGTAAATTTCTTAAATATCAAATTTCTACTTTTAAAAATGATAATCAAAAAATCTAATCTCAGTTAAGAAATTTAGTAAAATATTTGTTAAAATATCTAGTCATGTGTGTAAGCAAACGTGCCCTGATATGCTGACCAGATTTAGTCTTTAAAAAATAATTTCTTATGTTTGGGGGGGGGGAGGGGATAGTGTCTTCTGATTTTGATTTTGTTTATAAGTCATCAAGTATATGGCACAACATTTCTACAAATCTAAGCCAACTTTGTGCAGTTTTTTCTTAGTCAGAATTGTCGACTCACTGACTGTATATCCCATTACATAAATACATTTCCTAGTGCCTACAGTTTGGGTATAAATAGCACATGGCACATTTAAAAATTCTTATAATAAGGTTATATCGAAAATTCACTTTACATCTTAAACAACAAGCTCAGCAGGATTGAGATCTGGAGCCTGATGTGGCCTATTTATCAGTTTCAGAATTACCACCACCTTTTTGTGATGCTTAATGTTTATTGAGTTTTCCAGTGTGCTTGAGGTTACATACTGTCTTGTTGCTTGGCGAGATAAAGCCAAGGTTTTTCAATTAATGTCCCTGGTGTGGAAAAATTGCACAGTACTTTTTATCTGTGAGAATCCTATCAACTTTGATTAACTTTCCAACTCAAGAATCAGTAGGAAACAAAAGCTCTACACACTCAGATTTCATCCTCAACCATAAACTGAACACATCACACAACCAACCCAATGAATATTTTGCCAGCTTCTCATTGGCCAGCCTGTCTTCTCTCTGAAGCAAAGACTTCACATTGGCTCTCATCTTAAACATTGATGGTTATGTGATCTTGATGCTTCCTTGTCCATTTTATTTATTTCCAACCTTTAGAAGGCTTAAAGTGCAGAACAGTTGTAAAGATATTCTAATTGATTTATAATTCAATAATTTTGCATTTCAAATGTCAGGGTATCAAAAATATGTACAGCAGTCAACAAGTAAAAAAAAAAGGAGAATATTTTGATGAAAAATGTTTTGTGTGATCAAAGTTCCAATACATACTTATACTAATATGTTTTGTCATGTGTATAATTTCTAACAGTTATATACTAATGTACATATAACCACATGCACAAATAAATAATATATTAATAACACTTATAAATTGAGTATATATGATGCATTTCAATGGTGAGTCCACAAATATGGCTGCTGGTATAATCAGACTTCATTCACATTTAAATGCGCAATGATACATTTTTAGGAATTAAAAAAAAATGAATGAAGAACAAATTAATGTTGAAAAAGTTTCTTCCACTGAAGCCTGAACTTTGAACTTTTATTTTTGCTTTAAGTACAAGCTGCCTCAACACTTCTTACTGGCTTTGTCCTAAATGTTGCCTTTGCATGAGGGAGGATAGGTGCAGACAACTATGTCTTATCAATTTCTCCTGGCAGTAATTTTTCCTTCCCCAGGGATAGTTCAGACAGACAGACTGACATTGTGGCAGCTTCATTATGAGAAGGGATAAAGAGGGTCTCAAACCCCTGCTGAAACCTGATCAGAGAGGAGGGGTCAGCCCTCAATGGACTTAGTTACTCAACTCTCCTGACTGTGGAGAGACAGGAGTATGTTTAGAAGTCATCACTGGGGTCTGACTTAAAGCAGAGAAAATGTGTGAGGAGGGGGGTACTGAGGACCAGACTTTCTGAGGTTTGTTCCTTCACCCCTCCAACCCCTTTCCTAGAACCCCTACCATTCATGTTCTAAACCAGCAGGGGTCAGTGCTCCCTCTTCATTGTGATTGTGTAGAGCACCAGTGGGGCTGGGATTTTAGTAACAAAATAGTTGGATTATCCCTTTACCACATGTACACTGATGAGATATTACTTTGGTCATCTTCAGGGTGTTTGTTACCACTAAGAAAAGTATTTTCATGGACACCTGTAATTACATTGGCCACCACAGTGTAATTTATATAGCTGTGTAAAATGTCTTACATAGATGGCAAGTAATTTCAATGGTGGATGGGGAGAGTTATTGAGTTTTGACGAGCTATCCCCCTCAGCCAGCTGACCTAAAATCTGATGCCCCCTTCCTCAAAACTACATTTACATTAGATAAAAAATGTTAAATATTTTTGGATAATTCTGACGATGACATCCCTTAAAGAAAAAGAAAGGTTCCCCTCTCTACTGAACTCCTGGATTTGTCACTTTAAGTGCCCCATTTGTTAGGCACTGCAAACATTGGTGTAATTATTTGCTACATTGATTTGCAGTAGATATTAATTTAGTGGATACAACTGGGATCGAACTTATGTTAATTAAAGTGGTTATGGAGTTGCTTTCTTTTCTTACATCCTAACTTACTGTGATAGTTACTATCAATCTGATATAATATACACTGATGTAAAATAGTAGTTTAAAAAAGTGTGCTTAACACCAATAATAACAGCAAGTTTAAACACCACATCATTTTATCATTAGTTTTGTCTGATGCCATATTGTTTACTCGTGATGTAATGTCATGATTTCAATAAAGCGGTTGTGCGGAATTAGAAATAATCTTAAGGTTACTTTTCTGCTGGGCACTCTTATAGAAGTTCCTCTCCAATTATCTGCATTTTGAATTCTAAATATTATTATAGTCATATTGTCTTGGATCTAATAAATTGTCAACTCTACTGTACTTTTTTGAATCATCACTTACATAATTTTTGGTAAATCTGAGCAGGTTATTGGTTTTTCTATTATCACATTTTGGAAATAGTTTCTCAATTATTGGCAGAAATAAACTTATTCACTTTAACTTAGATAATTGCTGTGACCATAGTTCTGCATTATTTGTGTATTAGTATACATTTTTCTCAAATCATTTTCCCATTCAGGTTTTCCATTAATATATTTTTTTTCTCGATTTTACTGTTGTTATTTTTTAAACCAATCAACATGAAGGAAACAAATAGAAAACATCCTTTGGTAAGGTATTGTTGATTGGTCAAAATTGAAACAACCTGCAGTCGTTGTTTAGCAGCTAGTGAAATAGTGTGCTTTACATCCTAAAAAGGAAAGGAAAAAATATTGCAAAAAAAAAAAGAGAAAGAACTGGGTGAGACTGAAATTCTGGAAATAAATTTTAAAGAAGATCCTGCAGGAAGAAGCATTCAGTGGAAAGGAACCCAAAGTCAAAATCAATACAAGCACAGGTTTCTGAACTCTGGAGAGATTCACTTAGCAGTTTTAATGTGTACTAAGTAGTGTTTTATTGTACTTGCAGTGTAATGTCCATCCAGCTGGACAATCATCAATGTTGGCAAGAATGCACAGTATTGGCTGAGTTTAATATCAACAGTAGAGCCCTGAAGTCCATGCAAGATAACAACACTTTGTACTTTCATGGTCTGTCGGAAACTGTCCTGTGCATTCGGATTAAAGTTTAGCAAAGAAGAGACAATTAGTTTTTCAAAGTACCATGAGCCAGAAACATTTCTTTGTAGGTTAAAAATTTAAAAAAAAAAAACTTTATTCAGTGTCTAAGAAACAAATGAACAAGATATATACATTTCTGTGCCTTTTTTTTTTTTTTTTGCTCTAAAAGTACCATCATATTTGTAAACAAAAAAAAAAATTCAAGATAACCACTAAATAGCCTAGCTGAGTCTTACATATATTAATAGTCATTTGCAACACACCATTAATTTTTTATATAAAATTTTAAAAATCCCTAAAGTTTTAATTACAGTTGGAAGAAGGAAGAAAATATAAGGTTATATTTTACACATTTTAAAGACAAAACAGCATTAGTTGATATTGGAATTTTAATTTTATTTTTATCATTTTTTAATGAATAGTCAGATATTTTAAAATCTATTTTATTAGTACCTTAGATAAAAATATAATTTAATTCTCTTTATGATTAATATTAGCAGAGCCATTGCAATCCTGCTACCAATTAAGTTGGAATTAATGTTTTGGGAAATTTCTTCAGATGTGGTGAAGAAGAAAGAGACTTTAATGGATGTCCAGGGAGCTGTAGTATTCCCCAGGTTTGGATGTACCCTACTAATTACCAGGAGAGGGAGAGAGAAACTCCCTAAAAAAAATGAAAGCAGTAGTAGCATTGAAGATGTAAGTAGAAGATGACTGGCCAGCCAGTCTGTTCCTTCATACATGTGGCATAAATTCTGATGGTATCTCAGTTTTCATCATCTAGGAGGGGGGGGGGACCACAAAAACATCAAAGCTGGACTGTGCGGAGCAGATGTGGATTGGACTGTCGCTTTTTTTCCTTGCTTAGCCAGCTCTATATGGAACTTTTAAAAAAATATATTCAACTTGAACAACATCTAAAACTGCTTGATAATCTAACTTGAACAAAAGAGGAAAGGAACGGAAGAGTCTGTTTGAGTAACAGACTGTGGATCTGTTTCACAGAACCCAGGACGTTTTCGAAGGGATTTGAATGCCAAGATTCATTTCCCCATGGGTCGGCTGGCCAAGTTGTGGCTTTGGATAAGATCACACAACAAGCGACTGCCACTGCGACCACACTGGAACAGTTGCCAAGAATATGGTAAGCTAATCAAGTTTCCCATTCCTCCTCCTATCCCTGGTTCCACCATTTGTCCAGTCCTGATGGTTGCTGCTGCTGTAATCTACTGGTTATTTTCAAACCTGACTTGGGGTGTCTTATGTTCCAGATACCAACTAGTGTTGTTGTTGTTGTTTTTTTCCTTCTTCCTTTTCTCCTGGGGGGGGCTCAGATCTGGGTCAGACTCTTTCCTGGCTAGCTTCGCCTTCTAGAACCAAGTTTGTTGGGTATACTGTGGAACTGCTGCTATGCACTGTTGAGAAAACACTCAGCAGGATAAATTCTTGTACTTCAGCACACAGCATTTTGACCACACTAATGATGCTGCACTCATGACATGATGTGCAAGTTAAACATCCAAAACAATATACAATTTAAAAAATCAAATTTCCTCTTTTTTCTATTTTCTTTCAGACTGAATTTTATACAAGGAATATCGGAGTTTTAAGCTTTGTGATTTCTTATTGTTTTTGTTGTCCTTTCTTACATTAAAAAAATAAATTAACTTTAGTAACTCTTTAAAGTTGCCAAGGGAAGATAAGCAGCCAAATTGACCTTGTTAGACATGATTCTGCAGTAGACCATCCACAGCTTTTTCCTGGAGGTGCTAAAGGGGCATTAATCTTGTGTTGTTAAAAATGAGTTTATATATAACTTGAAGGTTGCTTGTCACTTTTGTTCAGAGGAGCTTAGAAAACAGTCATTTTCTCTCTAATTTCATTGAGATAAAAGGTTATGATAAATACAAAATGTTAAGATTTAAAAAAAAAATTGAAGCTGCTGAGAGTATGCTCCTGTTGGTTGACCATCCCTTGGAATAAATATGAGAGAGGTGTCTAAAGTAAAGAAACACTCCGTTTGTGAAGGAGCCATTTTATTTCTGTACGGGTGAAAGTGATGCTTGGATCAGTACAACGTCGACATGGCTTTACTTTATTCATTGTATCAACATCAGCCTCACAGATGTAACCATCAATTTGAATCTGGTCTTCATGTACAACTGACCAACAGAAGAGACTAAAATAAAAAGAAATACTGCCGTCTTAAGTGAGGAAAGTACCTACTAGAAGTCTTCTGGTAAGGAGGGGTTTGGGGATTAAATGATGTCATTGGTTTAACACAGTATAGACCCACAAGAATCAAGTTGTAGCCATCATTCTCAAAACTTGCCTAAAATGATGTATTTCTCTTTGCTATTAAGCTGTTTTTCTTAAATAAAATCTTGTTTCTCCCCAGCATAGTTTCCTTTCTTTACCAGTTGGTTGTGTAAACTCCCTCCAGTTCCCCACACTATGCTTCTTGCCAGAGTAGGCTGGCTCTCTGTAGAGACTGGTGAATTAAAAAAAAAACACGTTTTTTTGTTGTTTTTCCCTAGCCCTTCTCGATGATGGCATTTGCAGGTAAAATGTAATCAACCACAAAGATCTGTAAAGATGTTTAGAACAGATATGTCCCCAATACACACTCAACTAAGTACCTATTTCATTAACTAGTTTGGTAAACATTACTTAATGGGTAAATAACGCCTTTATGAAACTTTGTCTGAAGGGGCATGTGGTAGAAACAAGGTTGACGAATGGCAGATGTCCATGAAATAATGGCCTAAGTTTTTTAATCAGACTTGGAAAAAATGGTGGGAAAGAGAAGTATTTAACTTATGAACTCTAAATAAATTGCTTAATTTGTGTTTGGTTTAATTGTAAGGGTTTGAAGTATAACATTTAGGCTTTGATTTTTTGTTTATTTTAAAGCTATTAATATGCTTCATTTTATCATTGTCATTAGAATTTGCTCACCTCATTGCAACATTGTTTTCATATGTATATATGTTTGTGTGACATAGATATGCTTGGAAAAACTTTATTTATTTATAGCAGTAGTGAACTTAACATCCCCTATTGGGACTTGTTACATAAGCGGTTCTATTAAGTGAACAGGTATTTTGACTACTTACAATATCCTGAAAATAAGAACTAGGGGTAGTGGTAGATTACTGGACTACTAAAGTTAAATGACCCTTGTTTGATTTCTGCAGGGGACTGGCTTGATATGGCATAGATTTCTGGCATGGTTTCTTCTGGCTTTTCTTTATTAGTCTCTTCCTCCTGTGAGGGTTTCCTCACACATCCAAAATATGAAGTTCTAACAGATTTACCTGCCAAAGTGAGAAGTGCCAGGCCCCATTGGCCTAGCATTGATTCTCCCTTGCCTTCAGATCTGTAGCACAGACTGAACCATAGGTGCTATGCCACACAGTACCTCCTTATCTGTGTGCCTTCAATCTCTCATGTTTTGCATTACAAGTGTATTGACTAAATACACAGCCAGTTCAATAAATACCAGTGCTTCTAGGCTTGGGTTGGGTGTAAATACCCAGGTGGTATAAGTAAACTAAAAACTAATGTGGTTACAGAGAGTTAAATTTATTAATCTGTGTTTAATTCCTGAAACTGTTCCAATGATTTAAATCCTTTTCTTTATCTGCATGTTGTTCTTGTGTCTTTAAGTTTGTGCAGGGATAATTTGCCTGATTTATAAGGATGTTTGCTAGCTGGGAACTTGTGCAAATGCTGATAAGGCCACAGTAATAAAAGCTCATCACCAGATGTATTGTGAACTGGGTGTCTTCCCCTTTCACCTTTTGATCTCAAGGGTTATTAAGCAGTGGGGAAGTACTCATTATTATCCAGAAAGGGATGGGGGATTGCTCCTCTCCCCAACAGAGAACCCTATAATAGGACTTGACAAATAGAGGTGCCAAGAAAAAAGCTTTGGTTTCACCCAGCTTGGATTACAAATCTCCAGGCTCCTGAGATGTAACTATAAACAATAAAGATAAAACGGTGATGGAATGGTCTGTGGTTACTAATGGAAAAGCATTTTTGTGGAACCTTAAAACCATTCTATACCAGATGGGATAACTATTCTTTTCTGCGGAAAATTTTGAATAAATATCCCACAATGTAATGCAGTAGAAACTGATAAGTTTTTTTAAAAAGTAATTCAAATTAATTTATGTATGCATTCTCTATATTTCCCACCTTATTTGAACTGAAATATTTTTTAAAAATCTATTTAAAAGATGAACATTTACATTTGAATGTCATATGCCGTATACAGCAATTTTAAAGATGTAATATCTATTGAGTTTTTCTCTCTTTTTTGTGTTTATGGGAAGTGGTTACATAGAACCTAAATAAAATTACTTGTATCTATAATGAGTATGTTACTCAATTATAGCCTTAAAGAGATGATGCTGTTTATGTCCAAAATACAAGTTATGATAGAACTTTTGTTAACACGGGAGAGAGAAAGAGAGTCACCAATTAAAAGAAGAAAAATTAGATATGATTTTATCAAAATCTATGGATTAAGACCATGCATTAACAACTAGATTAACCAATGAAGAGTTATTTATCCTTGGTTCTCAACCACCAGATTATCCTTGCACAGATATCCAACGGAATCACACATTAGTAGTGCTATTACTTCTGATAGAAATGTTGCATTTGTTTTATTTCTGTGCTCAAGAAAGACGGATAAAGACTGCACACTTTTTTCTTTTTTATCTATATAAATTTACATATATTTCCAAAATTTAAAAAAAAAAAGAAAAAGCTTTTCAGATATGAATGCTTGGAAAATGGATGCAGCGCAGTTATGTGTGCTAGATGAAGACAGAAATCACTCATCTTCTGCGACAAGTTTGGAAGCATGTTGCTCAGATAATGCATTAAGAAATTTTACTGTGTGAAATATATCATAATTCACTCTGATTGTTATAAATACTTTTGATTATATTACAGACGTAAGTAGAATTTTTGATAAAGCTAATAACAGAGGTGACTTTCAGATAAATCTACATTGTCTGAACTGTTCGGTGTAATGCTGAGGAAGGTCTTCAGGGTTGTTTTAAGGGAGAAGCTTTGCTAATAAATGTTGGGCCTAAGACTATTCTTAATTAAAAATGTGGATATATTCTTCCTGCTTGCAAAGTTAGAATTGTAAACCAAACTATAAAACTGAAAACAAGATTACTCTATATCATTGTAGAAAACCTTAGTTTTGGTTACTTTCTGGAGAACTCGTTTAAGAGTTGTGTGAAGCAAACTTTGGCTTAAAATGGGTTTTCAACAGATTAAAAAATACATTTTTCACTTTTCCAAAAGCAAGTATTGCAGAGGAGGTGGTCCCTACAGTAAAAACACCAAGGCAGTGGTGGACATTAAGAGAGGAATGATTGCGCATAATGTATGAAGTTAATTGTCAGCTTTATAAGACTGTTTGCACTGGTAAGGTATGGTGTGCACCTGATGGAAAGAAAAACTTATTCTCTCACTCAACCTTATTGCTCTACATTTTGGGTATACATTTTTTTTTTTTAAAATGATGCTAATGAAGATCCAAGCCAGGTTCTTTACTGCTTTATTTCAAACTACAAATCATTGAATCTTTGTGTATTAAATATTATAAACTGCTCTTAACAGGATTCCTTCAATTTAAATTATTATTTCTTTCTCTTTACCATTTTACAATATCTGCATATCTTTTATTGTACTTTGTGCCTTAATTTACTATATATTGTGGCTTGTTCCGTGGTGACGTCTGGTAGGAAGTGGACTCAGATGCAACCAAAATATTCTACGTTTGAGTTTTTCTTTTTTATGTTCAACCTCCTAAGTGTTTTTGTTTCTACTTAAGTTTAAGCTTAGTTATGTAGCTGAACTATTGATGAGGTTAGATGGCAGAGGACAGAGCTTTGTGTAAGTCATAATAAAATCTTCCTGGGATAAAATAATCGAAATTATGTCTACCTCTAAAATTTCTAGCTGAATTTATACAAATATTTAGTAAACTTCTGCTCACAATGTTCTCTGAAAACCTGACCCCAATAGTTTGTCACTTAGTCTGGCTCTAGACCACTAGACCACACTAATTTCTTCTCTTTCTCTCTCTCTCTCTTTTTTAAAGGAAGCTGACTCAGGCAGATTTATTGGGATAAGGTTAATTTCCACAGCTTGCAAGTTTGTGTAATGCAAGAAGAGCCAAGTGAGGGAAGGAAATTTTATATTTAAGTCTACTTAGAAGATGTAAAGCCATCATTGGCTTATTTAAAGCTCCCTAGAGATATAAAGAATTGATTCATAGAGTCACTATTTTGGTTGTACATTTTTGCCTCCATGCACCCAAGGTTCAAATGGATATTAAAAATTGGAGGGGGTAATTATAAAAGCTGTAAGAATAAAAAAAATGCTTGGTAAAAATGGTAAGAAAAATATAAATACAGTATAGGAAAGTCTTTTTTTTCTTCCACTGAGTTGTTAGTATTTAATTGTGATTCTCCAAAGTAGTGATGGTACAATCCTCTTCTTATCTGTTTTTATTATAGTTTAAGGTATCCAGGATCTGTATTATCTATTTCCTCTATACATTTTTTCATGGGTTAGATTTTGGCGAAGTTCAACAAGAGCTAAACCATATATTATCTTCCATAACATTCACCTTGTGTAAATGTTTTCTTAATATTATCATATAGAAGCTTGTTTCAGGTGTTCATCATCCTCTCACACACACACTTAATATATAGGTGTGTCTCAAAAAATTAGAATATCGTGGAAGAGTTCAATATTTTTTGTCAGTTATTTCAGAAAGTGAAAATTGTATATATTCTAGACTCATTACATGTAAACTAAAATGTTTCAAGCATTTTTTAATTTTAATTTTGATAATTACGGCCTACAGCTAAAAAAAATTTAAAAAACGTATCTCAAAATATTAGAATATTCCATTTAGAGTTTGAGTAAATCACTATTTATGCAGTAAAAATACCATGAATCTCTCATTCTGGTTCAGTACACAACCACAATCATGGGGAAGACTGCGGACTTGACATTTGTCCAGAAGATACTCATTGACACCCTCCACCAGGAGGGTAAGCCACAGGTCATTGCTGAAAGGGCTGACTGTTCGCAGAGTGCTGTATCAAAGCATATTCATGGAAAGTTGACTGGAAGGGAAAAGTGTAGTAGGAAAAGGTGCACAAGCAAGAGGGATGACTGCAGCTTTGAGAGGATTGTCAAGCAAAGCCAATTCAAGAACTTGGGGGAACTTCACAAGGAGTGGACTGAGGCTGGAGTCAATGCATCAAGAGCCACCACACAGAAATGTCCAGGAAATGGGCTACAAGTATCGCATTCCTAGTATCAAGCCACTCCTGAACCAGAGACAATGTCAGAAGCATCTTACCTGGGCTAAGGAGAAAAAGAACTGGACCGTTGCTCAGTGGTCCAAAGTCCTCTTTTCAAATGAAAGTAAATTTTGCATTTAATTTGGAAATCAAGGTCCCACAGTCTGGAGGAAGAGTGGAGAGGCACAGAATCCAAGTTGCTTGAAGTCCAGTGTGAAGTTTCCACAGTCAGTGATGATTTGGGTGCCATGTCATCTGCTGGTGTTGGTCCACTGTGTTTTATCAAGTCCAAAGTCAACACAGCCATCTACCAGGAGATTTTAGAGCACTTCATGCTTCAGTCTGCTGACAAGCTTTATGAAGATGCTGATTTCTTTTTCCAGCAGGACTTGGCACCTTCCCACAGTGCCAAAACTACTAGTAACTGGTTTGCTGACCATGGTATTACTGTGTTTGATTGGTCAGCCAACTCGCCTGACCTGAACCCCATAGAAAAGAGGAAGATGAAAGACACCAGATCCAACAATACAGACAAGCTGAAGACTGCTATCAAAGCAACCTGGGCTTCCATAATACCTCAGCAATGCCACAGGCTGATCGCCTCCATGCCACGCCGCATTGATGCAGTGATTTGTGCAAAAGGAGCCCCGACCAAGTATTGAGTGCATAAATGAACATACTTTTCAGAAATTCGGCATTTCTATATTATAAATCCTTTTTTTTTTTGTTATTGATCTTATGAAATATTCTAATATTTTGAGATAGTGGATTTTTGATTTTCATGAGCTGTAAGCCGTAATCATCAAAATTAAAACAAAAAAAGGCTTGAAATATTTCACTTTATGTGTAATGAATCTAGAATATATGATAGTTTCACTGTTTGAATTAAATTACGGAAAAAAAAATGAACTCTTCCACAATATTCTAATTTTTTGAGATGCACCTGTATATTGAATAGAGTCCCATCTCACAATGCTTTTAACTGTTTGTAAACCCAATAATTTTTGTTATAATATTAACTTTCTTTAATTGTATGGATACTGTGTTTTTGATTTTCATTGTTTTCATGTTTTATATAAACATATCAACAACCTTGTTGGGTTATGTGGTGCTTTAGCATTTCTGCTTTTATCTATTATTTAAAAAGGAAGAGGGAATGCAACCTTTTTCTTCACATTTCTGATTGTATTTCACTTATATTGCAAAGTTATAAACAAAGTTGATTGACTACAGTTACATTTCTGCTAAATGTTGGAGCGCTAATTTATGCTAAAAGTACAAGAACTGGACAAATTGTATATGCACTATGTAAGAAATATTTTTGGAATAAAATGGCAAGAGGATCTTCAACAATAAAACACTGAGATAAGCCAACTTATTTTTGATGGACTGGGCAGGTATCAGGATGTCTGACTGCCCAAACAAATTTGCTGTGGTTAACTGTCTGTCATCAGTAACATACACTTAGGGAGAAGAGTATAAATGCTACAAGGACACTCTAAAACAAAGATATGAAGTTGTACTATCTATCACTGTTTGATTCAGAAGCTGCTGCAGAAGACAGAAATTAATGGTACCATATAATTTAAGAAGCTGGCAGCCATCTTGAAGAAAGAAGACTTCAGAGAACAAAGCAGCAGCATCAATAACACATGGATTTCAGATGTAATGCTTGCAGTTGGTACTGTAGCTCCAGAATAGCAGTGGTAAGCCATAGAAGGAAACATACCTGACCCCACATTCTTTTCCAGAGCAGTCCTTGTCTACTATTGATGAGATAACCATCAGTGTATTGAAAATTAAGACGATGCATCACTCATTGTTGATTAATTATTGCCAGAAAAGTGAAAAGTTAAACATGCTAACCAAGGCAACTGATACCATTGAAAAACAAAATGAAAAAGCATGAGTGTGGGGCAATCTGTATACTATCTGGTTATTACAAATATTTGGTCAGTTTTTTTACTGCAAGAATGAGACTTCTTATCATTGATGAACGTGCAGTTTATTAATCAAAGTAAGTTTCATTACAATCAGTACACTTGTCAACAAGTTACAAGTGCATTTATACCATTTTGAAAAAATTTGGATTTCTGGAGTCGATAAACTTTTGGAAGGCAGTTTTAGTTGCTGCTTGGTTGGAGAAGGATTCCATATGGAGGAAGCTGTCGAGGTATTTGAAAAGGTGGTAGTCTGTGGGAGAAAGGTCTGGTGAATAGGCTGGGTGACGGAGAACTTTGTACCCTAACCTGTTCAGTTTCTGAACAGTCACTTTTGCAACATGAGGATGAGCATTGTCATGGAGCAGCATTGGGCCTCTTCGATTCACCAATGCCAGCTGTTGTTGGAAGAGCTTCTGATGATTGATGTTTAATTCATAACAGTACCTTTCAGCTGTGATGGTTTTGCCAGGTTGCAAGAAGTTATAGTGAATAACACCAGTTGCAGTCCATCATACAGTGGCTGTGATCTTTTTTGGGTGGAGGCTGGGTTTTGGAATGTAGTTAGGTGCCTTTTCTCTGTTGAGCCACTGTGCTGATTGTTTGCAATTGTTGTAAAGGATCCATTTTTCGCCACGTGATTCGGTTAAGAAATGGGTCGTTTTTGTTTCTTATGACAAGCGAAGAGCAGATCTCCAATCGATGATTTTGTTGTTGTTCATTCAACTCGTGAGACACCTACTTGTCAAGCTTTTCCACTGGCCAATTGCGTCAAGATGCCAGGAAACAGTTACAGTGCTTACGTCAAGCTGTCCAGCAATTTCTCTGTTTTTCTTGATTTGGCTTCAACTGAGGCTTTCAGATGGTTGGCATCACAGCTGGAAGGACATCCGCCATGTTCCTTATCTTCGAGGCTCACATCTCCTGATTGAAACTTCGATAACCATCGTTGTACTGTGCGCTCATTTGCTGTGTCTTTGTCTCATGCTTAATGTTACGAATTGCCTCGCTCACTTTGTGGCCTCATTTGAACTCGTGAAAGCAAAATGGCACGAAAAATTTTTCTGTCCATGCTTCACTCAGAACCTTGAAACAACTATCCATTTTATTATTTTTAGAAAGGTAATGATATATAACTTATTCTACATGCACCTTCACAAGAATGCAAAAAATGAACCCCAACTTAACATAATATAAAAACCGACAAAACTTTTGTAATGACCTGCTAGACGGTATCTTTAAGAAATCTAACAGCAGCATACAGTAAATGTATTGATAGATTGTCGGAAGCTCACTTAGTGTATGACAAATAGGAATATTTACTACTTTTCGCATATATACTGAATTTAACAAAGTTGACAAAATATGTTTGATGCTTTATTTGATTTTGTTTTCCTGAAATTCTAAAGCATTTTCTTATTATTTTCCTCCTTGCATTTCTTAAACTATTTTTTCATAATTATATTATAGGGATATCAACTCTTGTGGCTTATCTATTTTGCCAAATATTTCAATTATGAATGGCTTCACTTAGGAACATACAGTTTTACCTTCAAGTTCAAATATGGATAAAGATCATTAGTGTTAATGGAAAATAACATTAGAATTTTTACTGTTTAACTTATCTTTTCTTCTTATGTTTGCTGGGTGCATCTAACATTATTGGCTCTGTTCTTATGAAGACACACTAGGGATGTTCAAATGAAACCAGACACATTATGATTACAGAAATTTTATATTTTCAGCCAGGTTTTATTTGAATATTTACTATCCATGGTATTATTATTATTATTATTATTATTATTATTATTATTATTATTATTATTATTGTTGTTGTTGTTATTATTAATGCATATTTTTACTTTTGTGCAATAACTTTGGAAGTATATAATCTTGTCATTTTTAACTCTCATTGTAAGCATGTTGAAGAAAGGGTTAACTTAAAACAACAGTAGAAACTTGAGATATATTACCTGAAGACCCAGTGATCACATGAATTCATCACATTAATGGCTAAGAGACTAAGAAAAGTAGAAACTGCCTTGGGTATATTTGTTTGTTTACCTGTTAATCTTTATGGATGAAAACAAAACACATGATGCATGCTGACTGCAGCCTGATGGACTCATCCAGGCTGATTAAATGACTCCAGGAAGGGTGGCTCTGTGTTTTTCTTAGACATTATTTATCACCATGATATTTGATCAGAGTCTGAAACTTTCTGTGAGCCTCTGAGTCAACTACAGACTGGGTCACCCCATTGAAGGGATTACTTCAGTTGGACTCAAAGGGGGGCAAAAACAATAACATCATGGTATGTGTAAAATAGGTCTCGAATTAATTTATTGATATAAGGATGCATATGCTGTAAGAGAAAGGAAAGAGCTATGATATGTGTAACTATACACAAACAGCGCATAGTTAATATGTTTTCCTGCGTACATGGGAATAGACGGAGCTTTATAGAAGATGAACAAGGTAAGTAAATTGATTTACATTCTTCATATGTACTTTGAACTCATGGATGTTAACCTTAGAAACAACTTCCAAGTAGTAGGTCCAGGTTAGATTACCACTGGACTGCTAAGACTGAGGACCCATGTTCAAACCAGGTTATGGCATATTTCACATGTCTTTTATCATTTGTGTAGGTTACCTTCAGGCTTTCTGGTTTTCTCCCACATCTAAAAATGCAGAGTTCCTGTAGGGCCTTTTGATGCAGAAGATAATGGAAACCACTGCATCTTTCCTTGCTGCAAAACAATGCATTCTACTGCATTGCTGGCTAATAAATGAATGCTAGTCAGTATGCTACACATTTGTGGTTTTGAACTAAGAATTTGTTACTACAAAAAAAAGATGGTTATTTTAAAATGAATGAACTCGTACATAGAATTTCCTTGTAGACAGTAATTTATACTGTATCTATTATTTTGGCTTTGCCAGACCTTGTTGGCATGCTTATCACTTGTTTGTTGGTACCATTATTCCCACAAGTCCAAACAGAAGCAGCACACGTCCCTATCACTTTTTGAAAGATATTTTTAATGTTTATATCTATACATGTATATGATTATAATATATGTTATTGCCTTATCAAAGTTATTGAAACACATTTGTATAGAATAGTTATCTATATATATATATATATTACACACACACTATTAAAATGTATTTAATTCAGTGGATAGTTGAGAAAATAGCAAAATTTGTGATGTGTATTAGGCTACCCCAGAATTGTTAAGTTGAATATTCAGTACTTCTGACTGTTAGCTTAACTGGTATTAAATAGGTTGTCATATACTGTTTTTGAAGCTTCGTCCCTTGTCAGATTTTTTTGTTTGCTCTATGGCTTAGCACCAGTATTAAAACTCAGTTTATTTGACAGTGCTAAGTTAGAATCTATGATTTTAAAATCTGTTCCATTTCATTTGAACTGCACAGATGTTGAAAGACAATTATAACATTGGAATCTTTTTTTTTAAACTTGATTTCTGTTGTTCACTGGCTCCCGATCAGTGTTTTGTTAAATTTTCTAGTATTTTTCTTTTTTGAACTTTATAATTTATAAAGCTTTCAAAAAAAGTTACCATCTTAATCTCGCTTGCTGTAGAGGAAGATTGCCTTTATCTTAGGTAATCAGCCCAACATTTAATGTTCTTCAAGGACTCTGCTCTTGATTTGAAGGTACTTTCAGGGAGACAAATGCTTACAGTATATATATATATTCACAAAAAAAAAAGAAGAGGAGCAACCCAAATGTTGTTCACACTATCTGATATACCATATCATCAAGAGTTTAAATTCTGGTTGGGAGAAAGATCAGTTCAATGAAGCAGGTTTTTTTGGGGCTTTTTTTGAATGCCTACAAGGGAGACAATTTTGATGAGGGAGCATAGTGGTGCAGTTACTTGCAAGGAACCTTTGCCAATGTTGTGCTCCACTTAAGCCCTTCATTTGTAGATGTGGGAGGAAAACTGGAGTGCCTAGAGAAACCCATGTGGCCAGCTGGTAAAGGAGAGCCAGAAGCCATGCCAGGGAGATAAGATTCCAAACTGGGCCATTTCCCTGTGGGATTCTAACTTGGTCATTCAACTGTAGCAATCCAGTAGGAAGTAGGTTTATTCTTTAGGCTCCTAATATTTGACTATTATCAAAAGGGTTTGGGATGGGGTTATATATAATGTAGGCCAATGCATTCAAGCATACTATACCTGTTTAATTAAGAATATGCTGTATAAAAAGAAATGTTATACAAGCTGACCAGGAGAAAACTGGAATGAAAAATATCATTTGGAGACCATTGACAATGGCATACTATGTTAAATTGAAGCAATAGAATGTGTACAAAATGAGAAAAGCAACAACTTTTAACTGGCAGTTTGTCTGATATTACAAACACACAGACAGACAGACACAGATACACACACACAGACAGACACAGATACACACACACAGACAGACACAGATACACACACACACACACAGACAGATACACACAGACAGACAGACAGACACAGACAGACAGACAGAGGCACACGCAGACGCACGCACGCAGACACGCACGCAGACACGCACGCAGACACGCACGCAGACACACGCACACAGACACACGCACACAGACACACGCACACAGACACACGCACACAGACACACTGACACACGCACACACACACACACACACACTGACAGACAGATAGTTTATTTGTTTAGTGCCACAAACTCTTCAAGTTTTTTTTTTTTTAAAAAAAAGTTTAACTTTGTAAGGCTTTTGGTTAGATATTTTGTTACTTTTTTCAAGTTTTATCTCTGTAAATATGACTGTTTCCATTTTTAGGAATACAAGATTACATTTCTGCAGTTTGACTGCAGCCTTTCAGTGTTTTCACTAAGAAGAACTCTGTCTGTGCAAGTGAAAATAACAATGACATCAGTATTTACTTCCCAGTGGTTAAGGACTCTAAAATATATTCATTACAAAACAAGATTCCTTGCTGATCACCCTTGGCTTTTTAAAGGATAAATATTAGCTAAACACACAGGAAGCAAAAAATATGAGGGACTTTTTAACATAAACTATCAGTATTTTAATATTTTCAATTGCATCTGTGTGTACAATTTTGAAAAATTTAAATGCTTTTGTTTTGCATGCAAAATTATTTTTTATTTAGATAAAGCTGAAAAGTTCATATTGGATACAAAAATTAACCCTTTCACAACTAATTTACATTTGCTTTACAAACCTGAATCATCAAACCCAATGTGACAACTTTTCATAGCCTGCATCCCTTTAATGAAGGTAATAGAAGGATGGATGTTTGTTTTTGTTATAGGCTCTCTATTTTTGTGTGTCCTTTATGGAAAAATTAGAGGCTTAATTTTGGCATTTTAAAATTATCTTTATTAGTAGTCACTGCCTGTGTTTTGTAAATCTTTTCCTGTCATCAGTATTAAAGATTGTCCCTAAGGAGACGAGTGGTTTAGTGCACAACGATTCTAATTTGCAGTTGTCTACTGAAAATAAAAGCTTCTATTTTAAAAAAAAAATTCTGATTGTACACATGCTGATGCCCTGGCAGTGCTGTAGTCGACATAAAACATTTTGTGATCAACAGGTTCAAGGGCAACTTAGGCCACTTGTATAATCAAAATACTAACTGAAAATTAACATCACTGCACTTCACAACAGTTTTCCTGAGGACCAGACTCTGGTATTGCCAGGGAAAGATAACTGAAACGTAGGCTCTTTAGCTGTTTCATTCACTACTAGAAAGGTACTGGGAAATGTATTTTTTGTAAATAACATATCACCAGTAATTTTGCATTTATCCTTCCCCTTTGACTGACTTTATATTTAGTCCATTCATGTACAGTGTCCTAATAATGATTGCTTAGGCCCATAAAGGAAAAATGTAAACATAATGCAACAGAGACTTGCCAGAAATGAAAAGATGCTACTTCCAAAATAAGTACTTTATGTATACCTGTATTCATTTGTGGTGTAAAAGTGATGTTTTTTTATGATTATCTGTACGTACTGGAGTTGCACTTTATGGAAAATATTGACTCTAAATGGATTGATTTGTGCATTGAAGTAATTTTACTTTTGACAGGTCCCTACCCTGTACGTATTGTGATTGGTTAAAAAGTGTTAATCTTTCAGAGACTTTAATAACTTTCTGTTAAAAAAAAAAACCAACAAAAACCTTCCATTTGCTGGTGCGTAAGGAGTGTTTTAGTTAATTTGGGATTCATATTAATAGATTTTCTAAAATACATTTCTGATTATCACTAGAAGCTTCAAATGCTGAGCTCAATTTTATAAAAACTTCAATTTACCAGGTTGATGAATATTCAACTGATAAAGTTTAAATCATATAATGTGATGCAAGCAGTGTGGTGATAATTTGGAATTTTTGCTGGGTTTGCTTTTAAATGTTTTTCAAATACAGTAGTTTTGTGTTTGTTTTTCTTTATCTTTGGATTATTTCCCTGAACAGCTTTGGAGTTTGAAGGCTAAGTACATTTTTGACATACTATGTTAATTATGATTCTCTAGTTTTTGTGTAGTATTAACTATGAATCATAAGGTGATTAAATGCATTATATCAATATTAAACTTCTTACCCACCATCTGGCATCACTTTGCCTGTGTAGGAACTTGGTGCAGGATGAACTTCAAAGGTGTTGTGGGTAACTCTACTTTATAACATATGATTGGGTTTAACCTTGTTCTCTACAAGTTAGAAGGGAAAACTCTTGAATTATAGAACAGCTAAGGTATTTTTTTTTTCCTTAAAGTAGCTTCTAAAATTTATTTTTATGGGTTTATTTTGCTACATTAATAATAAAATAATTCAAAAGATTTATTCCTTTGTTAATACATTTGGACCCTTATGCGGGTGCATAAATTGTTAGGGTATGGATAATTTGTTCAAAACAAGTAGGAAGGGACTTAAACATGACAAGCTGTGTGTTGACTATCTCTCTTTCTTGGAGAGATCATGCTGCTGGAAAGATTATGGTTGTTTGTTCACTGATGTAGCTGCACTGGATTCTCTACCCAAACTATCTTTGCTATGCTAGTAAAAACATTTATGCCTTAGTCTTAACCAATTTCTGCTTGCACACAGTTTACAAAATTCATTTTTAAATTCAGTTTCCTAAGTAAATCACAAATTCAGTCAATTTTTTATCTTAGAATTTTTATTTTAAATTTTGCAAGAGGTTATTCAGTTGAGCTATAATTACTGCAGACACCATGGATGACCTTCATATGGACCAGATTGCAGTTCACAAATGCATTTATGTTGAAGAGGAAGTGGTGGTCTACAGAGAGTTGTCAGAAGACAGTATTGTTGTGGAGTTAAAGGCAGTGATGCTCAAACAAGTGATGATGAAGAGAGGAGGAACTGAGTCGCTCAAGCACTACTGTCCCATCCTTGTCTCAGATGATTGAAATTTGCAAACAATTTAATGTATATATTGTAACAGTTCCTAATGCTGAATATATGTAAGACATTGTTAGCCATTTAGAAAACTTTACTGATCAGTGGTGGAAAATGTAAGACTACAATATTTTAGATTTTGTAATCCCAGTGCATAATACGAAATCTAATCTATTCAGTAGATGATGTATGAAATGCTACTTTAACTCTTTTTCTAACTTTTACAACTATTTAATGCATTTATTAAAACTACTTGTTTTGTCTACTACATATATATATAAATTTATTATTAAATTGTATTACTGTATAATGTTGTATATTAATTGTTGGTACTTGTAATCTATATGGAAATAAGCAATTTTTTTTCTTTTAATAAGTCACCCTGTTATCCAGATTCACATTGTACAGTGTACATATTTTTTTTTTTTACTTTGCATGTATAATGAACTTAAGTACTTGAAATATATAGTGTTATAATATTACAAATATATGACATAAATTTTAATACATTTTGAATAAATTAGAGAAAGTCAATGCTGACATGAACATGGACATCCAACTCTCTTCCAAATAGAAAATCCTTTAAGCTGAACACTCAATGAGTTGTCTCTTTCGATTATTCCCCAATGGGTTCTACTTAAATGGCTCCAACTGTATTAAGATGATTAAAGAGTTTATTACTGTGCTAATATTAATATTATTTAAAGGATTTATTACTGCCTGAACACTGAGGTAAATTAGTCTTCATACAGGCTAGGGCAAAAAAATATACCCAATTTCAATGTCAAATAAAAATGCTGTGGATTGTGACATTAGTGTAAAATAAAACTAAATAATAATGGGAACTCAAAAGTTTATTTTGAGATCAATACAGATTTTCAAAATGGCTTCCATCATTCTGAGTGCGCACAAATAAGAGGAGCCCAGTTGTTGATTGTAGCCTGTAGTATCTCAGCTCCAATATTGGCGATAGCTTTAATCACAAAATCCTTCAGATAAACTGTTCTCAGTTTCTCTTTAAAGACTTTTTCTTTAAGGTAACCCCACAGAAAAGAAAATCTAATCTGGTGATCCTGGAGGCTATGAAAAATGGTGTTTCTGGAAAATGTTAATTAAGCCATTGCATTGCCAGGCTGGAAGTTATGCAAATTTTGTGCTCCCTCTATTGTTTAGTTTTGGTTTCACACTGTTATAGCCTATTAACTTTTTTACTTTACTTTAAGATCGAACATTTCTTTTTTTGGCCCACCTTGTATATATATGAAAAAAATAATCATTTATAGTAAATAAAAATGAATGTTTTATTATGAACACAGTTCAAATCAAGTGACATTAAATGAAATAATATGTAGGTTTCTTAGTGCTGTCCTTTGTTGCATTAAAAGTTAAAAAAAATTTACAAATTTTAAAATTTTGCTCACAGTACAAGATTTAACATGAAATGCACCTGCCTTTGCTGTTTTACCATAACAAGTTCAACATGTTTTAGCATAGAATCCACTAAATGTTCACACATATTTTTAATTTCAGTGTCCCAAAACCAGATTTGTTTAATAGCATACATTACATTATTTTCTCCTTTGTACCACAAATCTTATTTTCTCAGACTTGCTGTGCAGACTGCTCACTGATTCTCTGTTGGGTTGAGATCAGAGCTTCTAGGCCAGTTTGAACATTCCATGATTTGTCTGAAAAACTTTTTAATGGTTCACAATGTATGACAGGGTGCAAGATCCAGGTAGAGTACTTTGCTGCTATCTGGGTAAGGTGTAGTCAGTTCAGGAACCATATCTCTAGACAGAAATGTACTTTTTTTGCTGTTCATCATGTATCTCATTGGAATGAATGAACCTGTCCCATGGCATGGGGAACAACCCTCTCTTCTTTTTATACTTTGATATGAGCAGCAGCAGGTGTTTTCCCGCTGGCCCAACAAGCATACTGGTTGCCCTGATCTTGCACTTCAAAATGACTTTTGTCAGAAAACTACCTCTCCATCTGTGACTTGCACCTTTTAGCCCATGCCAGCCTTTTCATTTTAATTTTGATGGAATCCACATCTTTTTTGAGATACTGAACAAATCTCTCAAGTTTTTTTTTTTTTTTTTTTTTTTTTTTTACAAATAAGCTTATTTACAGTACCTAAACTGACCTTTGCAATGCTTTGCTATGGCTCTCTGGAATGTTATATTCATATTTAAAATAATCAAATTAATACAGTTTCAAAGAAAGAGTGAAGAGTTGAAAGTCAAGAGCTCATTGCTAGACTAACAATGTATGGTACATTGTCAGAAGGGGAGATGCTATCACTACATTATAATGCATTCATGTTATTCATATATATATATATATATATATATATGGGCCATCCATACTGTAAAATGTCAAAAAATTAGTGTTCACATTAATTTTTTTTCAAATTAAATTAATGAATTGGTTGTTCACTATTCATGATGTCAGGAACAAGCTTTGCAATATTTGGCCAGTGGTGTAGTGTGACGTAAACTTTATAATGTCAAATGACTAACAGAACTAAGTCATAACTAAGTTTATTTAGTTTGCTGTTATTTTTTAAATGCACTTCTAGTAAATTTTTCAACCAACCAAAAAAAAAAAAAGATAACTTTTTTTTTTTTTTACTATAATTTGAATATTTCTTTAAATAAAATTAATAAGTGATAAGCTCGGTTAAATTAAATAAAAATTGAAATCACATTCCAGCTTACAGCCATCATTCTTATTATCATATGTCTTGTACAGCTCTCACTTATCAGGTTGGGTTTGTTGTCCATCCATTATCATCTTCCTCATCAACACTGATACACCACTAGAAAAAATTTTTTTATCACTACTGGATTTGTTAGTATAATCTGATTCTTCCGGACTACTCACCACACTAATAGCAATACTGTTTCTGGATAAAGCCACCTGATGCATACCTGTCTCAACTATTTCAATTGTTTTTGGCAACTACTGGTAGGTGATGCTAGCATATATCTTATCAGTTGCAAACAAAGTGTGCACGGTCTTGCATCTGAGCTTTCTCCAGCTTTTAGCAGTGATCATCAACCCTTACCCAGGGGCGTAGCTAATGGGGGGTGGCAGGGGCGGTCTGCCCCGGGCGGCACGTTTTGGGGGGGGCGGCATTTTTTGGTCCGAGTGCGCGTTTGTCAAATTTAGTTCAGGACAGTATGTTACATATATAATGTATTTTTTCGTTCTATTTTTCCAGATATTATTTTTTTTCCTGAATTTTTCGTTCAATTTTTAATGGTGGTTTTTTGAAAGGAAGAAAGTTTTTCTAAAATTTGCTGTAAAAGAAATTTGCTCACTTGAAGTGAGTCACTTCTAATTAATTTTGAATTGAATATCAATATTTTCTCATTATATATTTGATAATTTTTATTTTCTAATAGTACTTTTTTCAATAAATAAATAAATAAAAAATGAATTTTTTGGAGGTTTTGAAATTCTACGTTATTTAGAGGGCGGCAAATTCTACGACCGCCCCGGGCGGCACAAACGCTAGCTACGCCCCTGCCCTTACCTAAGACATTCTGAAATTATGGATAGCGATATGTTACAAACAAGAAGTGGACAGAAGAGGAAGCATGTTGTGTTGACGATAACTCAGAAATTAGACATTATTTGGAAATTGGACAAAGGCAAGAAATGTAACCAAATAATGAAGGACTTCAGCATTGGCTCATTGATGATCTATGATATCAAGTCTCAAAAATCAGAGTTGCTGAAGTTCATGGCCAGTTCTGAGATTAGCAAAGCTGTTGACAAACACTATTTTATGCAAACCTAAGATGGAGCAGTTGGACAACGTACTTTACGAGTATTTTTCCTTGAAGTGATTGGAGGGAGCTGCAATTTCTGGCCCAGTGTTGATTGAAAAAGCAAAAGAGTTTAATGTGAAAATGGAAATGACTGAGAGCTGCATATTTTCTGATAGCTGGCTAGCTTGCTTTAAGTTACATCATGGCATAAGAGGGCTATATGTGTCAGGAGAAAAGCAATCTGCTAAACCTGAGGCTGCCAACCAATATTGTGAATTCTTTTGGAAACTAATTGAGGACCATATCTTAACCTCAGTGAACATCTACATTGCAGATGAAACTTGACTCTTTTAGTGCCTCTTACCAACATTAGCTCTTGCTTGTGGCAATAAAACTGCTTCAGGGTTTAAGAAGAACAGGGTTCATTTAACTTGCTAAACTCTGCTGAGAGTTAAGTTACTTGTGGTTGGAAAATTTAAGTGTCCAAGAGCTTTTAAAGGTGTTGTTTATCTGCCAGTTGAGCAAAAGCAAATGCATGGATGGATAAAGAAATTTTTCTTTACTGGTTCCATCATGATATAGCAGTAAGGGAAATAATGGGTGTCTTTCATAATGGAAACCCCTCAAACCCAGTCACTTAACTTTAGGATGAAGTGGTGGAGGAATGGGTGAACATCTACCAAGAAACTGAAGTAATACAAACCATGACTGACAGTCAGATCATTGACATGGTTGTAAATCTTGAGAGCATTCCTACTCAAGATGACATGGATTCTGAGGAAGAAGATCATGGTCAAGAAACCAAAGTTTCTTGGGCTACTGCTGCATAATGTTTGGAAACTTAAAGTTTGCTGAGCAGCAATCTTCTTATTCTGCTCAGAAAATTATGCAGTTGCACATTCTGCATAATAACTTTCTCAAGAGAAAGCAACTGACTTGGAAGCAGGCAGACATCCAAAAAATGTTTTAAAAAGCTTCAGAAGTTTGTATGGCTCCTACAACCTCAGCAGCAATTCCAACCCCAGCAACAACAACAGCTGATCCAGTCCCGTCAACATCAAAGCCTGCAACTGATGATTTTAAGTTTAAAATATTGTAGTCAGATTGTTAAATACTGCACTGTAATTAGCATAAATTACAGTGACTACTGTTAAGTGAAGATTGCTGCTCACAGTACTGCTCAAACAACTATTCTGAAAGTTTCACTTCATTTAATTACTATCAACTCACTAGTGAGTAGAGTATCTAAAATATTTTTGCATACAGCAGTTTCATGAATTAAACATCGCTTATATGTGGTTGTTTGTTTCATTTCATAATTTACACATAATCCCTTTCTTTGGTAAACATTCATACAATCGGCAACACCAATTCTCCAAGGGTGCTGGATAAAAGAGCTTTTACTGTATTAAGGAATTTACACATTTGATAATACTGCAACACTGTGTTTAATCTGCTAATCAAGCAGTCAGGGGGAGATAACAGACTGTGATTGAAGTTGTTAATGATTATAAGCATGCAGGTTTTTTTCTTTTTTTGAAAAAATTACATTTAAAGATCTGTTGCTGACTTTTAGATATGCATAGGTGTGTTTATCTGAAACACCAATAAAACTGAGCCTTGTCTTATCTATAAAGTGATGGGTATTAATTTGTTTAAAATAATTTATTTGCAGATGTTATTTTGCTATAAAATCACAAGATCTATCTCTTTAAAGTTGGAATGTCAGTAAATCCAAAATTTATTTTAAGAATCATAAATCTGATTGTAATTAGGGATGGTTTCTATTAATGGCCCTTGCTTTGTATCTAAGTTCGAATATGCATTTTTATTCATTTTAATGCTAAACAGATTTTGGAAATACAAGTAAACAGTTATATAAGAACATGAATGTCTGTTAGTGTCAACCTCTGAGCATGACAAAAACAAAACGGTGGCATTTTCATCACGCAGCAACAACTACGCTTGCTTGAAAATCATCAAAATGTGTTGAGGAAAGATAAAAATGCAGCGATCAATAGGCAAAATTACTGGGGATGTTCAAATGAAACCCAGATGGATGTGATTACATCAATGCTGTTTCAGCCGAGTTTCATTTGAACGTCCCTTATCTAGTGCACTCTCAGACTTAAACAAACTAACTAGAAAGCAAAAATATTAGAATTACAGACATACCAAAACATTTCCACATCCACTACTGATGGATATCTGCTTACAGAATTTAATCCTAATTTTTTTTTTGATACTTTAGTTTTATTAGTCATTTAATATATAGACCCATGTGTAATTCATCTTCTGTTTAAGTGAAAGTCAGCTCTAGTTAATCATTAATGTGTGTGTGGCTTAAGATTGTGTTTACCAATTAGACATGCTCCAGTAAAGTCTGGCTGATTTAGTTATGTGGAAGTCAAACAGCAAGTAGGCTTTTCATATTTACAGAAGAAAATTCCCTTCATTTTGGAGAAATAGGAAATATTAATAAATGTTTACAATTTCTATCATGAAAACAGCAGTCTGAGTTCGTCCTTTAGATGCTTTACCTGTTGCCTTTCTGATAGGCATTGGAGCACTTTGCTCCCAAACTGTTTGGTACCGAGGTTTGTGAGTAAATTCCTTTGTGGCGATTTAATCTTTACAGATGTCAGTTAACAATTACACTGACTCAAGACTACAGTTTTACCAAACCCTGGCCAAGCTATGAAACAAAATGTTTCTAGTCAAGTACTTTCTTCTATTTTTTTTTTGTTGTCTTTAACAAAAATGAACAAAGCTGACATAGAGCTGCTTTTGATGCACTATATAAAAGCTAGTTAACTTAACCCGTTTGTGATGAATGACTTGCTTTGATTTATAATTGAGACTAATTTTTTAGCCTTCAGTTGAAAATATGATTCTAAAGAAAATAACTCACAATTTCTTTTAAGTAAATCATCAACTACCCAAACTATCATTTTATTATTTTATTTTTTGAAAGCACATGTCCTTGATGAAATAAAAGTACTAAGTAGATAAGAGAGATTAGATTCTGTAAAAATATGTCCTTAAGCTATTACATGGAGTAACGATGGGTTGGAAAATAGACAGCAGCATTAGAGGAATAATAAATAGCTGGTTTGAAGGTCCATTTTTTAGTCTTCCCTCCATAAGACCTTATAGGTGACATATTCTGACTTTGCATTCTAAAGGTATTGCACTATGTATTGAATATTTTTCTCTGTTAGCTTAGGTAATTGTTATGTATTTTGATCTTATAATCATGCTCATTTAGCATTCAGATTAGGATGCAGTAGATTGTTTTCTTTATAAGGCTACTTATTGTTCCACTAGCAGGATTCTCTCTCTTTCTTTTTTGTTTTTGGCATGTTTATTATTGTTTTCAATGATAAGTATTCTTGGTAGGGTCATGGTAACCCCCAGGCCATTTTCTTTGTTGTTCTGCTGTACAGCAAGAGGAAAGGGGGGGGGGAGGGCATTAGGTACAGTATAACGCTTCTATGAAGCCTCAACCTGTTTCATCATCTTTCTTTTTTTTTTTTTTTAACTTTTCCATCTTCTATTTCTGTTGGTATACCGAACCAGTTCCAGGTCACTGGCTGACATTTTTCTTTATTTACATTCTCGTTCCTCCCCCACTTTTTTTTTCTCCAGAAAGACTGATTCACAGAAAAGCTTTAGTGTTTTTTGTTATTGTTTTTTTTTTTCTCTCTGTTTCCTTGGTGCTGGATTTATTGCAAGTTACATTGAATGCAATCAAAGTTGCAAAGTCAGTGCACAACATTGTTGTTGTTGGTGGTGGGTAGTTTTCAAACGTTTTATTTTCAAACTATGCTTCTTATGTGATTACCACTGTAGGTCACAGAGAGAAAACTATTTAATACCTACTATGACTGCTTAGAGCAGGTGCCATTACCTTTTAGGAATTCCATTTATTTTGACATGTGTGTGCTCTTCATTATTTGTAGTTTTCTTTTTCTTTTAGTCATGCATGAGAAAATCAGTTATCAAATAGTTTTAAATGAGTTAATTTAACTGATATACTGCGAGTTAGCGTATAGCAATATAGCAAACTTGAATGTGGCGATGGCAATGCAATTTGGCTGCTGATGGATGCGTGCTGACTATTTGGCATGAGCCCAGCGGGGTCCCTCTCTTCTATGCCAGCCCTTTCTGCATACTCTCTGATTTTTTACTGATACTAATCGAGTGCTGGTAGGTTCACTTTACCTTGAAAGGTCCAGGAGGAGGAGAGGCTATTCATCGTTAGGCTTAGTTAATCAGTTCTAGTCAGCAGGGAAAACACCCCAACTGATGTGGACACAGTAGCAGCAACTAAAAAAAGATCAGCTAATTAGAGGCCCACATTATTCTGATTTATAAAAGAAGGGTGGGGAGGGGGGGAAGAAAAGAAGAATTTATGTATTTTTGCTACAAGGAGTCAAGAAGCCATTATGGTTAATGTGCAAGCCTCTAGTATAAATAAATATCTGTAGTCATGTTAAACACTAATTATTAAAAACTGCTACAGGTGATATATACAGTTGTCCCCCGGTGTTCGCGGGGGTTACGTTCCTAGAGCACCCGTGAAGAGTGAAAAACCATGAATATTGGACGTGGTCCATAAAAATGCCTATAAATGTCAAAATATAACGTAAAATATAATAAAAAAATATAAGTAAATATATAATAATAATTTAATAAAAAATACAACATTCAGAGAAACACTCAGTGAAACACTCGAGATAGCTACACGCGGTAAATTGGGATGATGTGTGGCTGCTGGGCTGCATCTGCCTGAGACAGTGCCTCGTGGGCAGCAGCCAATCAGCAGCGAGGAGAAATGAATAACGCTCTCGGATTGGCTACTTTCAAACCTCCAGCCAATAGCATTTATTTTATATTGATATTTTGCTGAATTTACGTTAGTATTTATATTACAAAATTAGTAAATTATATTGTTATTAATAATTTATTATTAAAAAGCATGAAAAAATATATATTGCCATGAAAAAAGCCATAAAAAATCACGGAAGATATTTGCGATTCCGCAAATATGTGGGGGTTTCCACGAACAATTATTAGTTAGGTTCTAAGGAAAATTCTGCGAATGCCGAACCGCGATTGTGTGGGGTGTTGACTGTACTTCATTGCCTATGCTTTAGTAAAGAAAAAATAATGTTTTAGTTTCTCACTATTTTTCTTGCCACCTAATTATTTTGAGCATCATTGTAGGCAGATCTCTTCTCAAGTAGAAAGTAGAGGGTTAGTTCAGGCATCTCCTCTGGTAATCCTTTTTAATCATTAGTTTAAGTTCAAGGAGAACTGTTTTGATCTGCAGTAGCTATCCTTTTTCTTTATTTTTTTAGCAGGGCAGTTTGGCCACTTGTGCCACCCTGAGCTAGAAACTCCTCCTGTAAATCAACATTAGTGCATTAAAAATAGTCTTATATTAAGACTGAATCCCAATAATGGTGATGGAAAGATTTCTTAAACACAGGTTCATTAGTTGGTTTAGTTACTGAGATGATGGGGAAATGGTTGAACTTCATCTACTCTCTGTAAATAACATGCCATTAAAAACTTGTCATTCAAATTTCCTCCCTTATGGTTACAAACTAAATTTAGTAGACCCGATTTGTTTGTTTGTTAATTGTTCTAGGCAGTCTAAAACCTGAAGCTGGAACGTGTAGAAAATGAATGCCTGGCATCCAGTGAATTTCAACCCTGCTTACAACAGCAGCCAGCAGCTTAGTAAGTTTGTTAAAGAACACATTCAACAGAATAGATGAGCCAGGTAAAAAGAGAACAATAAATTAATTTACCTGAGCCAGTGAATTTAGAAAACATGATCAAAAATAGTAAACACATTTATAAAAGTTGAAGAATACGTTAGTAAAGATTTGCAGTTTTTGTTGTTTTTTTGTTGTTGCAAACATTGCATGATGGGAACAACCATTTTTGTTTTTTTTTATATATATATATTTGATAAACACCTTTCTGTTATATATTTTTGAGACAGCTTTGATCTTTGTAAAAATATAGAGCAATGTTGTTGAATTTTTTTCCCTTTGCCTCAGGGTAAATTTTATTACTGTTATTTGCTGTAAACTTGGTGGGCATGAGAAAAATGAAAAATATACATATGGAACTCTCTTCAACTGCACGGAATTACCTACCACAATCCTGCTTGTCGCCATCTTCTGAACGCTCACATCACTCCCAATTATTTCCACCCAACATAATCAGTTATATGGCGTTGTTTTCCTCGTCAGTGACACATTATTCTCATTATGTTCAGTGCTATATAACATGACCTCCTGTCTTCATAAAAGGTTTGGCCACTTTCTGCATCAGCCGTATCATCAGAAATTGCTTTTACCCTAAGGAGCAAGTCAAACATCTGTTTATTAAATTGAAAATAAATCCTGAGCTATTTACCCCAACATTCTGGGGAGTAGATACTTTAAAAAAAAAAAAAACAAACAAAAATTCTTCAGCCTGCCCACCCACTGCAAAAATTTAGCTGTGATCAACTTTTTATTTTTTAACCCAGTCTACACAATATAGGAATGCAGTGGTATCTTTTGGTCTCTGGCATTACGCTTTCTGTACTTTACATGACATTTCTGGCTATCTGTACACGACATCTGCCATGTTCCCAAGATGCTGCTGTTGCAGTGATTTATATCGAGATAGTTGTATGTACAGATAGCCAGAAATTTTGTTCATTGTGCTCTAATTGCTGGAACAATTTTAATTAAGCACTAAAACTAACCTAGATACTTTAAGCTTTTACTGTCAGTGATTGGTTTTGATATTAGGATTAATTAAGATGTTAACATAATTTTTTCAAATCTTGCTCTCAACTATCATGTGTAGGCCAAGCACTGGCAGGACCAAAAATGCACCCCGTTTCTCTTTATTTTAAAAGTAGCCTTCATTCTATTGTTTTTTTGTCAAATTAATCTTTAAGTAAATCTCAAATATTCAAGTGTTATTTTAATTTAATTACCTTTTTTATAATTGGGTAAAGAGCCACTCCACTAATGGTTCCTTCAAGTCTGCTCTTTTTTTTTTTATCCAGCTACCATAGATCCTTCATCTTTTAATCTCTACTTTAGAATAGAACTTACCACCACAAGTGCAGATTTATTGAGTATGTAAAATTACCTTCATAATTTACTGCTGGAAACCTGTTCAAGAAAAGGAAAATTGGTGACTCGGTCTTAACCCTACCATGCTCTAGTTACTCAACTTCACAATGATGCTGTGGATTGCTGACTTGGATAACAGCAGTGATACAATTCTTTGTTTTCCAGAGCTGTTACCTGCTCTCAGATCAGTGCTGAGCCCACTGTTAGAGAGTAAATGAATAAATCACTTCTTTCCAAGCTCTCTCACAACAGAAATAATTAACATCATTTATTTATTCAAAAGGACACCTGTGGGTATGCATCTTTTGTTGATGTATTGTTTAAATTTAAACAAATCTCAAAATCTGGTCACTTGATGTGCTATTCAGGGAAAACTCTCGTAAATCAGTGTGCGATTTGACAGAATAAATTTGTAAGCACTTTAATCATTCCACTTCCCCCCTCAGTTTCATTTAACTTGAATATTTTGTTGATAATCTTATAATGCAGCCTAGGGCATTTAACTTTATGGCTCAACACAGGCACATGGTTGAAACTATATCCTGGAATGTTTACAAATAGCCCTGTTTACATCTTTTATGATTTCAATATGCAGAGTTACAAATAATATAACGGTAATAATAATGTATTTTTGCTGCTATTTTTTCTCAAAAACTTAAAGTTTTTTTTATTTCTTTTTGTGCTTTTCGTAGCATTCTAGAAGTCTGGCTACTGCCATTTGGGGAATTTTGATTATTGTTTTGAAATGATGATGTTACAATGGTGCCACGGTGCGTTTTTATTTATCTATCTATTTTTTTAAGGATGGAGTTTTCTGTACCAAATATGTCACTTTTGTCCAGCTTGTAATGATCGAGATACTAAGTCACTTCAGCTTTCTATCTACTGCTAACCACAATATTGAACATTGTGTTGTACTTTGCTGTGCCGCTGTGTACGAGAATAATAATAGTTCTTAAAGGTTTTTCTCAGAACACCATTTACTTTTCTGACAACCCACCCCCCCTTTTGATACTCGAACAACAAACAGATATAATGGCATTACAGGTTAACCAGCTTTAGTTATCTCAGTTTTTATCTTCATAAGTTGGCTTGAGGCACATCATTATGCAATACTAAGAACAAATTCTCTTAATTGAGTGTATATTTATAATATTACTTAATGTGACAGCTTCCAATGATTGCATTAACTGTATAGGTCATACTTGACATTTGCTTTTCTGTACTAGTCTGTTTTGCATGTTCCTTCCCTTAACTAATTAGAAGGACTCTAGTTGGTTCACTATTGACTTCAGTGAGGAGAATTTAGCCTGATTGTATGCAACTGCAGGGTATCTTACTAAGGCTACTACTTGTTCCCCATGCACTTAAAAAGTCTTACCATGGACTAATTCTGTTTGTTAAAAAGAAGGAACAAGAAGACAACTTAACTGGCATTGTTCTGTGTCAAGAATTGAAATGTGCCAAATATTACAAATGCAAATCTTGTTATACAGTTATGAACAAAGACCTATTGTTAGTGACTTAAGCTAAAGCTCCATTAAGCACAGTACATCAAACCCATTATAGCTTGTGTTTATTTGATATTTCAAGCAAATTTAATTGCGACATGCTTTTCATACTGAAGGTGCCAGCTGTACACTCTTATATCTTCTACATCAACACAGAATCATTTGGTAACATTTCTAGATATTCTCATTGATTGCTGAAGCTGTTCACACTGTAGCATATGGAAGAAGGAAGTTGTTAGATACGTGTGAATTATAGAAAAAATAAAAGTATTGATTCCGCAGCATTTTTATGTTCCACTATTGACAAGCAGCATCACCATGAAATGGATAGTTGGAAATTGTTGCATCACTATTGTGGTTAGGCAGATAATGATGGAGTAGCTTGATTCCTACTCACTGTGTCATAGGGGCTGTTTGGGGATAATCTTTCTTTTTATAAGTGGAAAGTAAAGAAAATTTTTGATTGCACTGTGCTTATAAATCTATGGACTTCACCTAATAACTGAGTGAAGGACCTGAGCTTCTCTTTGTGGCAAAGCTTCACTTACTTAAAAAAAATTTTGTTTTTAATCTGGAAAGAAAGTATGCAGTAATTTTTATTTTGATTAAAAAAAAATCTTTAAAGGGGTAACCATTGTTTTTGTTGTTGTAGGTTGTACTAACAGGTAGTTCTTTTGTTTGCTTCTCTTTCAGAAACTGTCCATTATCGACCAGCTGCTGACATTACTGTACCAGATCTTGTTGATGGTGAGTACGTTAGGAAAACGAACTATTTTTTGCTAATATGCTGGAATGGGATTGTTTTAGTTTCCTGTTCTACTAGGGATGCTATTCAAATGAAATCCAGGTGGATACCATTATAGCGATGCTGTTTCAGCCAGGTTTCATCAAATGTTTCTAAAAGACTTGTTCTACCTAAATTTCTGAGAATGAATGGTTAGATTTTTTTTTTTTCCATTTATCTATTTTACTACTTTAAAAAAGGGCAACAAAAATCATCTCGATGCAAAGATAATTACAAGTGGGGTTTTTATCTTTGGAGGATAAAAAAAAAAAAAAAACTTGGTAGAATTTAAATATTTTTTAAGTCTAGTACTAATATTCGAACTCGACAACTTGGTAATTATTTAACAACAGTGTCAGAAATAAACTTAACACAATCTAGACCTTAAGATGTTTCTTTTGATCTATTTTTTTTTAAACCAGTAAAAAATGTCTTTTTTTGAATGTAGACCTTCCAAAAATGTATTTATTTATTTATATTCTCCTTGGGATAAAATTGGTCTCTATCTGCAGTAAAAAAAAAAAAAATATATATATATATATATATAAATATTGAAATTAATAAATATTTACTAATTCTAAAAATATGGTAAGAGAAGTACTGAGTAAGAATAAAAATGCATGGCTAAGTAATGAGATTTTAAATATACAGCTATTTGATTAATTTCTGATATAAAATTTTAAAATCTAAATGAAATAACAGAAAAATCTACCAAATATGATTCATTTTCTTTTGAATTCAGATTCTGATTTTTGGAACAAATGCATGTTAAGATGGCAGTATTTTCACTAACATGCTTCTTTGGAAGCAAGGATAACTGTTTCAACAGACTATTCCTGCTTTAGTGCAGAAGTGCTTCTTGTATATCTTGGAAATCCATAGGTGTACCAACAGAACAAGTCCTATTCTGTTGATAGAATAAGACTGGAAAGATCAGTGGAATCCAGCATATCACTTTGTCATTAACAGAGATACTCTTCTAAAAATATCTTGGGTACAGTTGTCACCCTTAAATCTTGTATACACTAAAAACAAGTATAAGTGTGTTGAATTCTTTTCCACTAAAATTGAGGCTTTTGGGTATTGCCTAACAAATAAAAGTTAAGAAAGTACTTCCTAACCAGCCCAAGATATTGATGGTATACCATTTTGGTTACAAACCAAAGAACACAGGTGGGTGGGGGTATTGATATGTTACAGCTGAGTACCAGTTTTTATAACTTTCTCTCAAAAGAGAGCAGTGCAGTCTTCTTACTGAGCACAAAATAAATTGGTTCTCTTTAATGGCAGATATTTAGAAATGACAACTGATCATAGCAGATGTTGATAATCCATTGTTGGAGCACAAATTGTTTCACAGTAACGATGACAACAAGGTTGGTTGTGGCTTATGTTGTAAAAGTTAAATAAAGCATTTTCAACCTACTCATCTTTGAACTTCACATTATTTTATATTTTTTAATTTTAATTCCTCCAAGAACAAGCTTAAAAATAAGCTTCCCTAGAAACCCAGTCTATAGCTTCTAATGGTTAACCTAATGAATAAGTCTAAACTTGGTGAGGGCAGAGAATAATAGCAATGGATGGCAGAGAGGGGGGCACATTAAGACAGAGGAAGCATCCGCATGACTGTCAGATTGGAAAACAGGAAATGGTATGATACATAAGCTCCAACCCATAATTTTTTTTTTAGAAATTTATCATAATCCAAAGATATGTTCCATTCTTAAATTACTTTTATTATTTAAAAATTAAAACAACAACAAAAAATCACAAACTAAACACTTTGTTAGCATAGGTTTCATAAACATTAAAGTTGCTTGGAATTGCACCCTTGATAAATAACCATCACAAGTTCTTCCTTTTGATTAATAACACCTGCATTCTCTCTAAAAAAAATACTCTGTTCCTCCTACAGCTGTTCGGATACAGACAATATTGGTTCTGGAATTTTATTAATTCTTTTTGTTCCTCTGTACTTAGTGACTTTGTTGGGACAGAAAGTGAATTCCAGACATAAATGACAATAGCTTAGATTCTTCCAAATCTAGACACCATTTTTTTTTCAACTTTGGTCCCTCTGTAGCCCATGTTTTCTAAATATGCAATGGGGGTGACCCCCCCCCTCTACTAGGCAGTATTTCCTTGGTAAGCAAGCTGGATGAACAATGTTTGGTATTTCTCTGTTAGACTGCCTAGCAGCAGCACATTCCTAACACCACAAATCTCTTCATTGCTATTTTTGCCAACTTTTTTTTTGTGAAAGCTCAGCTCAGCTCTTTTTTTTCCTTCTAATTCCTGACTGAAGAACTGATCAATTCCTACATAAAACTGAAGATTCCTGAAAGGAAAATGAATCATTTGACTCCAGCATAAGCAACCCAGCCAACTAGTCATCACTATTCTCCATGTGCTGCTCTCATTATCATATCAGGTTTCAAAAAGCCAATTATAAATAGGTTAACAGAGGTCTAGCAGCAAATGGCAGAGATAAGACTCAGTATGAAGCCTCCTGCTTTGTTCATTTGTATCTCTAAAGATGCTGGTCTCAGTAGATCATGAGGGCATCTGTTATCTCTCATCTCCTGTCTCAGGGTTACAGAAACAGCTGACCCTTGAACTCCACTTTTTCTTATTCTGAGTTCTTCACCCACCTGAATCTATTGTAACTTTAAAAACATCTCCCCCTGTCCACATTTCTTTATATGTTATGGTAGTGTGGATTAACATGAACATGTTCAAAGTTCTGATCACTAACCATAAAAGTAAATGAATACAGTATTTTAGTTTAATGTTTTGCTGGACAGAATTTTAATGGACAAGCTTAGGTCATTTAACTGTTTTCTTTAAATCTTCACTTACCTGTCTTTTTTCCAGATTCCATGTTCCCTTAAGCAAAATGTTGCCGGCCTTTGTGGTTAGATTTATTCTGTACTTCATATTTATGCTGGCCTTAAAATCCACTTGGGTACTACTTTTCTTCTTTCTGAACTAGTTCTTAGTCCTGGAGTACTCTGTTTTTGAGAATATCTAGAGAACACAATACTATTACTATACTGATAATTACTGTTTTTTCCCCTTTTTATCTGTTTGCTACATGGTGAATCTCTTTGTGATTTCATGAATAGATTTATTCATTCTGAGACCTGGACCTGGATATTCGCCATGTCTACAGCAATCCACAAAGTTTATAGACTGTATCAGTTTATGAAGTCCAAGTGGTAAAACCTGTTTAACACCGTGATACACCTTTAAAGATCTATTTTTATCTTTTACACCCCTAAAATCTATTTACTTGTGTTTACATGAAAATGGGCTCAACTTTGATTATGAAACATCATAAAATTCATGTTACTAAACAAAAAAACAAATGTTAGATAAAGAAATGTTATTAATCTTTTCTCTATCTTAGAAGCATTCTAGTTTTGTTTTCTTCTGATTTAGTTAGCCTTCCATAATGGCACTATTTCTCCAAGCTTTACCTTGATTGTTTACAAATCTATTCATCTTGAGAAAATAGAGTAAGAAGTAATGAGGACAAAACTCATACAACTTGTATATGACAAAGGTTTATAGTAACATTAAATTCACATCTAGATATGACAAGAAATCAACCATTAAGCGTACAGCCTGGTTTCCTCTCTCATCTAAAAAAAAAACGAGGAGTTCCAGTAGGGCTTTTGTTTTGGTAGCAAAAACTGCTGGTAACATTCATCATCTAAATCACCATGTTGAAGTGACTTGGCTAACCACTAAGTACGATTCTCAGCCCAGGATGTAATTCTGAAGCCATTTGTATCTCTTCATTGTGTGCAATGGCTTATAGTGAGAGCTATGCAACTTACAGACAGACAGATACAATTGGGCATGATTATAAATTAGCTCATGTAAGGCATGACATTTATAAACATTTTTAGTAACAATTGGAAATTAACAAATAGATTACTAGCACAATAGTTCTTAAGAATAACATTGTCAGTCTGTTTAAAAGAGTATTTCTTAACCATGGAGCCATTTTGTCTTGTGTTTAACTTAAATTGTTTAAAATTATGTATTTAACACATTATTTTACATGAATGTAATGCATTCACTTAGTTAGAACTAACTTAGTAACAAAAGTAAATTGTAAGCTTTGGACCTTTTGTACAGCCAGTTTACTTACTACTACTAATACTACCACACACACACACACACACACACACTCTCTCTCTCTCTCTCTCTCTCTACTCTCTCAACTCTGGTAGGTTTCACTGACCAGAGATTATTATTGCAGCGTAACGACATGTAATGTTTGATAAATAAAATGAGAAAACTACTTTGAAAACTTTTTTTTTAATACAATAAACACATTATCACTAGTTTATAATACTTGTATTATTGGTTAAGGGACTTGTTAGCCTAGGATATGAAACATGCTAGTGAGATAGTCAGCTTAGAACCTGAAGGTTCCAAATAGTAACAATAAGATGCTAAATTAACAGCATATATTTGTTTTTTTTTTTGTTTTTAGAGTTTAAAAAAAATTTCCAGTCAGTAAGAAATTACATAAAAATACATATAAACATACTATAGATAAAACAAAAAATAAATGATATTTAACATAAATATTAATATTTTTAAAATCTAATTTAAATTGGTTTGACATATATACATAGAATATTGATTGCCAACTACTGTTTTAGTGAATTGGATGACTTAATGGCTGTCCTGTTGTAGGCTGTGCATTCAGATAGGCTCTGTGCTGGAAGCAATCCATCTATAACCTATCAGCAACAAGCTCTCTCAGGTCTCTCACATTTGTGAGCTGGCAAAATGGTCCCCCTCATTTTGTATGCATTGTTGGGTGTTGCATTAGCTCTGCACCAGATGGAACATTGCTAAATGGCACTGTCTACTTTTTCAGTGAGGGAGGGGATGAGGGAATGTAAATCTAACTATGAAAGCATTTCCATGCTCAAAGAGTACAACTCTGTGTCACTTTGACACCAAGCACAGCAAGTTAAATGACATGTATCCTCTAAACTTGGAAGCTTGACAAAAAAAAAAGAAAAGAAAAAAGAGAGACTTTGTCACATTTATGCTCTTCTCAAAATGTTATATTAGAATTTTGAAATTCAACCTAGTGGATTTTTCTTTGAGTTTTATCTGAATCTATAATGTTGATTTATATAGCTGAACAGATCTACTTTAAAGTTTTGAGATTTATTTTTGTTAGATTTGTTTTTTTAAGTTGGATTATAGAGTAAGTTTAATCCATGTGTTGATTCAGTCCTCACTTCCAAGAGAGTTGGAGAAATCTTTATTCAGATCTTCCTGCTGGCATTATAAAGGAATATGTTACTGGAGTACTATTATACTTTGTCAACTAGTAGTTGGTACTGATTTTATGAAGCTATTTTTATCTGCTAGATGTCATTTAAATAGAGGGAGGTGGAATGTTTGATACTTACTGCCCCTGTTTTTTGTTTAACACAGCTTGGGTTGATTTGCTGGTAGCAGGTTAATTAATTCCTGAAATGTTTGGAATGGTCAGGATCTGATAAAGGCTAATATCAACAGATTTATCTGCTTATTATGGAACACCTGGGAGAATCAGTACTAATAATTTGCTTGTACTTACTATTCATCTGCTAGTCTACTAAGCATAGAAGTCATGGAGAAAGGTCAGTTTTCAGTGCACTTTACAGCTGTGTGAGATGTATTACAACCGAATAGCTTATCATTGATCAGTCATGAGGTGAACACAAAAACAATGGTTGATTATAACAAAATATGAATGTTGGGTAAATGTCAGTGTACTTTAAAAAAAAAAAAAAACATTGATGGCCTTTCAAAATAATGTTTGTGCTAATGATGCTTGTCTGCTTGGGTAGGAAAGAGATTCAAGAATGAAGTATTTGCAATGGAAAACTACATACACACTGACTGGATCTCCATTATGGGTATATTTTTTTTTAGCAGTTGAGTGCCCTATTCATAGAATCTGTGGCCACTGGACACCAATTATCATCTTGGAGAAAATAAGCTTTGGAAGGAAACCTTGCCTCATTTAAAGCTAGAAAAACTCCACTACTGACTAGATAGACACCAGAAACAAAGTCTTGATCCATTAGGAATAACACTGTGGCTGCCAGCTTGCCAATCTAAAACCAATGATGAAATCAAGACAGTTAAAATAACACCTTTTTCTACTATATTACCATTGTTCAGCAGTATTCTCTCTGTAGATAAAATGAATTTTAATAACTTAATTTATGTCCGCCTTTAAATTGTTTTTTTTTGTTGTTGCTAGTTTCACTTGTTTCATAGTATGTTTCTTATTCCTTTAATTACCTTTTTTTAATGTGTCTCATGACAAGATCCAGTTAAACACAAGTTTTGTGTTTAGTACTGTATCTGTTTGTAATAAGTAGATAAACTACTTTTATTATGCTAAATTTTCTGTATTTCATTATTTATAAAACCTCTGTAATTGACTTTTGAAAAGAGAAACCTCATTTTAAAGAGAAATTTAAATTATAACTGGATTAAATTGGAACCCATTATTTTGATCATTTATTATTAATTTTATTTGGCTATCATTTTGGTGACATTAGAAAGAAAAAGCACAATAGACAGGTTGAACTAGAAATACAGCACAGGGGAGATTATCCATTTTTATTTTTTAAAATCTTTATGACAGGAAATATTTTACTTATTGTTTCTGTGGTTACTTCAGATCTTAGTTCACTAATTAAAAATTATATTGTGGCAAAGTTTCAGTGAGAAATCTTATGCCAAAGTGTTTTTTTTTTTTTACAAATACTACAAATGAATATTGAATTGTTAACAAGCAAAATGCCATTAGCTTAGAAGCATGTATTGCGTGGTGTTTAGTTAAATAGAGAGTTTACTATGCTGATAAATTGGGAAAAAATATTATCAGAATTTTTTTTTTTTAAATTGCTTGATAACAGCACTTTATTATTCTCAGCATTTCCTTAATTCAGAATTTTGACTTCTGCTTTCATTCAAAGATTAACTTAAAAAAAAAAAAAACAAAAAAAACCAATAATGAAAAAAATATTAAATTAAGTTATAGTAGCATTAAAAATTTAAAAAAAAAGGTATTATAGCAGAAACTTTTTGTACAAGAAGTTTAGTCAGGATAAAGTACTGTATTTTGATGTGGATGCTGCAAAAAATAAAAACATTTCTAGATTATAAACATTACCATTCTGAAATTCCTATCTTTCTCTGTAACTTGCTCAATCTCAACAATAGCTTTTCTCATGTTTCATTGGCATTTCATGCTTAAAACAAAAAGTTTAGGAATCTGCCAAACTGCTTGATCAAAAACTGATGCATGAGAGTTTTTTTCTTGTGATAAAGATGAAAGTATTTTTTAAATGCAAACGATCTCTTTTTTCTCTCTTAACACAAGCATTTATCATTGCATGATTTACATGAATAATGATTTCACAGAAGTGTGAACTGCGATTGACGATAACATGCAGTTTGCATTGTAAGATAATAACTGGCATTTATTCCCCGTTTATGTTGTCTATGTTCTAGCAGGTTGATGAAATGGTAACCAGTTTTAAGAATGTGCAGCTCCTGTCCTTCAGGCTAAGTGAACTATTCAAAGCCACCATTGATTCACTTTGAAGAATACTGCATCCTTTTAAAACCAGCTGCTGCTGTCTATTTTGTTTAGTTATTTATCTATTTTACTTTCTTTTAGTGCATTCTGTCTTGTTAATGAGAATTATGGATTTATTTGCTGCAGAAATCAATTTTAAAATCTGTCACACAACAAACTATACTTTAGAATTACATGCTGTTTTCCCAAATTTACTGTATTTAAAATAAAAAATAATATGCACTGTTAACTAATTTTCAACACACTATTTCCCTCTGTAAATATTTGTAAAAAATGTCAACTTTTAAAAGTTTTCTTACATTTTATTTCAGTAGTAGATTTTTTTTTTTTTTTGTGATGTTACATTTGTTTGTTTTCTTTAATTGGGCATAAATACATAATTTAAATCTTTAACGGTTTGTTCCAGTTCAATGATTTGGTTTAATGCCAGTCTTTGTTCTAATCTCGCTTGTGATTTTCTTGAGTGCTCTTTTTTGTTCTAATCATAGGAGTTTTGAATAGATTCATTTCCTGTCAGACAGACAGCATTAAGGGGAGACAGTAAAGCTATTCACTATCATTTTAGTGAGAGGAGTATCCTGTCTTTCAAATTTGAGAAGATCTGATCAGTAAATGGCATTTCTGGCTAGTACTAACTAATGATCTCATCAAATTCACTTTAAATCTGTCTCCTCTTTGCTGTTTATTTGCTAATCTTATTGTTATAAATAATACATTTTCTTACAGTTAATCTCCATCAACACTGGCATACTTTACTGTTTGGGGCAACATAGAAACCTGTTATTTTGCAATGATTTGTTTAGCTGGCCTTGATGGTTTCACTTTGCTCAGAAGACTGAACAAAATGAATCTTGAAACAAACGAGATTTCTTTAAACTAAAAAAATTAAAACTCTACCCTTATAAATAAAACTCCATGTTGAATTTGAAAACTTACAATGAGTAACTCAGTTTAGAGAACCTTTTTTAAAAAAATTTCATACAACTGATGAAAGACTGCCACAGGCTGCTGAAAAAACTTCTAACATCAGCTGAACAACCAGCTGCTGTATTTGTTTATTCCTTGTTTGATCATCTATCCATTTTTTTTCAGGGCTGGTGAGTCACTAACTTAGCATTGACATATGAGAAGGTTGTTGTTGTTTTTTTTTGTGTTTGTATGTGCAAATTTTCTCTTGGTGCCAGATTTAAAAAAAAAAAAAAATTGTGGATCAAATTTTGCCGTTTCTAGAACTTTCATCATGTTTTTGTATAATGCTCACACATCATTCTTGGCCAAAAGACTAATTAATTTCTGCTTCCAAGACGTTAAAATGATTAAATGGGTTTATTCAGCTGATAGCATCAGAATTCAGAAGGTTTTTTTTATCTCAACTTCAATTTTTAAACTGACAGTTCTTACTTTGAGACCAAAAGCAAACAACAACAACATCAACAACAAAAAAGAGTCTTAATAACAGTAAATCTTTAACACTCTGGTGCTCATTATAGTAAAACACATGAAAGCTATTATAACAATTTCTTGGTAACAAAACTGACACTAGTTAAAGTTAAGAAAATTGAAAGTTATTGGTTGTGTGTTATTCATAGAAAATAGAGGGGTAGTTTGGGCCCCTTATTAGTAGTAACAGAACTATTGAATCTGTTTTGATGATCTTTCCTTGATGCTATTTCTAGGGTTTACTTTTGCACTCGATGACAGTCCTTGAGACTAAGCCCTGATGATGGTGATAAAGAAATATATCTGAAACCTGGGTTCATTAGTTTTGTTACTAATGGGGGGAGGAAGACTCAAAATTACCCTCTGCCTTTTGCCAACACTACTTATTTTGAACTAGTAGTTCATTGGATACACTGGAATGTTTGATAGTTCCTACTAGTTTGAATTTTACATTAAATGCTGAAAGAACCTTTATTAATAGGATTTCATAGCAGTAAATTCAAGGACATTTGGTGATAACCAAAAATTTGTATTATCAGTGTTCACACCAACCAGTGCACTAGAAACAGAAATGCATTCTTTGCAAAGAGGAATTGAAATTCTTACAGATATAGCACAAAGGAAAACAAATTTAATTGATTAGTGTATTAGTTTAAAATTCTATCCCTTTCCAGGTGGCAACAGGTTAATAATGGCCAAAAGCATTGGAATTGACAAAGTGAACAATTTTTCTGCTGTTTGTTGTTGTTTTATTTCATTTTTTAAAATTTATTTATATGTTCTATCATCATTGATTTGTTTTCCATCTATTCGGGATTGGTGTTCATTAGCCATTTTCTAAGTTACCCTTATTTTTGTTCCATATTTGAAGTAGATCCTCTTAACTTAGATTTTTTTGTTGTGCTTCTTTTTTTTCTGGTCACCTAGACATTCAAGGCATTTCATTGCACCTGGCATTTCCATTTTGTTTGTCGAGTTATTTCATTCAGTGATTTTTGTTCAATTTCAGCTGCTGCTTCCATCCATTTCTTTTTCAGATTGAGTGAGTATTTCCAGTCTCTCCATCTCCATCTATCTCCCTCCCTCCCATATTCTTATTTGCCAGTGCTTTTAATTCTTTGTTGTGCTGCCTTGTACTAGGTTGTAAAAAAGGACTTAATGGCATCTGTGTAGCCTTGGTAACGGGAGAATCTTAGTGTTCATGTACATTGCTCTGGTTCACTCTTAAGGTCATAATAATGGATCCATGTTTAATTGGTGGTGATGGTGCTAGACAAAAATGCAGCCTTCACACACAATTTGGCTGATAAGCTACAACAAACATGAAGTTTTATAATCTTTCATAAACATCTTTTACTCTTTTCATGAAATATCCAACCCTTTCATAAACATTGACACAGGTTAGACAGTTGTCATCATATTGCATCTTCATTATACTAAATTTCACTGCTTTTTTTAACATGCACATGTGCGAGGACACTGCCATCTTTGATTATGTGAAATGGGTGCCACCTAGCAGCAAAATCTGAAGAAGAAAAAAAGAATGTATACAACTACAGGGTCGTGCCAAATTCTAGATGCAGTTTTTACTGAAATCAAACTGAACAGGTTACAGATCATTAAGTTTCTTTACTTGTAAATTCTCATAATCCAAGAATTTTTTCTTCTTGCTTGTTTAATATTCATGGCTTAAGCTTGACTGTCAAAGGTCACTTTCTCTCAGCATTTAATCCAGTACCAAACTTGTTAGTAGTTGTGTAGAAAGTCAACATCAGATTTTTGTTATGCACATTTCCAACACCCCCCTCCCTTGCTCTAGTTCTTAGCAGCTTCAAGACGAACAAAGGCCAGTACAAGGTGGCAAAATCACATAGATGTACTTTAAGATTAAACTGCTAATACAATTGGTTTCTTTGTTTATTGGTGATGATCTGAAACATCTGGCTGATTGCTTGAAAATTAATTAAGAAAAATGTCCAAAAATGCTTGGTGGTTCTATCTGAGAATTTCTCATTTTTCCCCTAACTGTCAATGTTTTTGTGTCACGCTTACAGAAACCCTTAAAAACAGTAATCTTTGCAGATTAGATTGACACCAGAAACTAAGGCCAGCCTGAAAGTGCTCAGCAAGCTTTGACTTCAGTTGATTTAATGAATGTACTGAAAGTCCCTACTAGAATCATTCAGTTTTGGATTTTGGAGGGGGGGGGGTCAAAGTATCCAGAGAAAATCCATGCAGTTGGCTGAATAAGAGCAAGAGGAAACCATGCTGGGGAGATATGCCAAATGAAGCCATGCTGACTGGGATTCAAACTCTGGCTTATAATTTTAGCAGATCAGCAGTCTACCACTGGACTGCCATGCAACCCCGCCAGGTATTATAATTTAAGACCGTAATCATAGCATCAGTTTTAAACTTTTTTGTTGTTTTCTGTAATAAATATTTATTGACATGTCACCTGTTATATACTGCTAACAACTCTGTATATAAAAATTCCCTCATAGTTACTCCAAAGATTTAATCTTTCTTCATGAAGCCAAAATTCTTTTAGCATTATAAAGAATATTTGTCTAACAAATGCAGCAAAACTATATTATAATTAAACAGACCTGTTGAGCTAGGAGGTACAATGTATCAAACATTCTTGAAGAAAAGGTACATTTATAATACTGGCTAAGCTCAGACATAAAGGTATTATCAAAGATGTGGGCAAAAGACTTATTGGAATTTAATTAAAAAGAGAGAGATTGTTGGGTTAGTGGGAAAACATTTCTGAAAATCAAAGACTGTTGGCCAAATCAGTAGGCTAAACATGCCTGAAGTAGACAGACTAGAAATGTAATATTGCTACCTTACTCAGGACCAGCTTCAGATTTCTTATAAACCAAGATTCCATTTAGACATCTGGATTCACATAGCAACAGATCTATGAAAATATTTTTTTTTGCACCATGAATACTGGTTGGTATCTCTCTCTCTCTCATAGTAGTAATATAGGTAGTATTATATGGTTATTCTTGAATTGCTGCCAAGAATGCTATACAAAATTCAAGCTTCTGTTCATGAAAGTCCTGAAGTGTCTATTGCTAACGACAAGACCAGTATGATAAACATTTTCAGGCCTTTTCTTAGCAAGACATGTAGCTCATCAACCAAGGAAGAAAGCAAAATCTGTTTACTTAGAATTTAACTACTTTCAGTTTGAAAACATTTATTGTTTTTTCTTAAACATGTAAGTTTTGTTGGTCAGGCTACCAAATGTATTTACCAGACGTCTGATTTATCTATCTATCTTCTAAAGGTTAAACAGTTTTTTTTTTCTTTTACAAAAAGAAAGACATTTTATACTGTAAAAAAAGAAATAGAGATCACATCACTACTCAGAAGAAGTCTAGTAACAACCCCACTGAAGTAGCAGTATTCAGTTGGCTTGTGCATGGATGTGTAGAAGAAGACTTAAGCAACTGGCAAACTCTGGTGAAAACCACCTTCGATTTTTAATTTGGTAAAAAGTTTTCTATTGTAGAAAGAAAGAATAATGATTATGACAAACTTCATTTGGTGAATACATTTCACAGATTTTTAAACCATTAAGTCAACAGTAAAAAGAATCATTCAAAAACAGAGTTTAGTCACACGAAGAAATTCTCTATCTCAGTCTGGTTATTTCAAAGAAAAGAGAGAACCAAAAAATGTTACAGGCTGTGGGGAGGGGGAAGGGGCAAAACAGAATCAAGAAGGTGAAAGGGCAAAGTGACCGAATGATATTGCAGAGATTCTATCCAGAAGGTTGATGTTCCAGTGCTCAAATCATTATTGAACTGGTTAGAATAAAATTTAGTTACCTTATGCATTTTTTAAAAAAATTATATACAGTAGTTCGAAATAAAGAAGATATAAAATTAGATGTTTCAGAGTTGGATTAGTTAAGCCAAATAAGCAATTTATTCTGAAACCGCACGGTATTTTTTTTTTTTTCTGTTTTAAAATTTTATTTAGGTGGGTAACCGATTAGTCCAGATTTTAAACACACACACGTACTACAGTAATAAACACGTGTGCACACTATTATGAAACATTGACGAGGATATGTAATAAGTAAGGCTGCCATATTTTTCAGCATTTAAGTCAATACTTTTTCTGCAAGGGCCTGGCCATCAACTTGTACTCCACTCCGACTTATATATGGATGAAATCATGATACCGGGAACGTGGGTCCCTTAAGTACCATGGGGAAATGTGTATGGGTGCATACTGGCTCAGATTCAGTTACCTCCCTTTTATTTAGTGCTTAGGGGGCACAGATATCATTGTGTTAGGGGAGCTTCAGTTTGCTAAAGTTGAAATAAAATATCAACCCTTACCCAAAAATGCCTGTTATAAAGAAAAGGAAAGCAGGTACTGCAGCTTTAAAACTGGAAGTGGTGAGTTTTACTGAAAACAAAAATGGAAATATGGCAGCAGTATGGCGTTGGTGAGAAATGTGTTTTCTTGATTGGTGAAAAGCGAAGGATTCATTACGACCAACTGAGAAAAGCAGAAATGCAGACTAAAGTTGCAAAGCTGGATGATTCAGCTTTATATTTGGTAGGAAAAAATAATATCAGACCGTGTTCCATACGGATTGAAGCTTTATTTCGCCCAAAACTCTCCTTCCCCAAATCTCTTGCTTTGATGTTATCCACCAATGCTGTTGTTTTATAACCCTGACAGAAATTCTCTACCATTATAACTGTACAGAAGTATGATCGTACCATTGAATTATACACCATTGCAACTTATATCTGAATGAACACTTGGAAAATGGGAAAATTTACCTCTTCGACTTATACTCCACATCGACTTATAACCCAAAAAATACAGTAATTTTTAAAAAAAATTTTATTTTTCTTCATAAATACGAAAACTCTGGTTATAGTCACACAATTCTTCTGTCCTAAGGACCTTCATCATTTGTTGTTTTTTTTCCAGAGGGAAGTGAATAAATATTTGGGAGAATTTATACCCAAACAGAAGGGATATGGAAGACACTTACCATATCTAGTATTAAAGGGAAAACTAGTGAGAAAAGAGACTAGTTGGTTTGGTTCACATGCTAAAAATGTAGCATCTGGTTCGTAGAAACTCTACCTATGTACAGGAAGCTATGTTCTTGCAGTTGCACCGGCTGACAGTATGATTGGTTTTTACTGCGATGATATTCTGAAAATCTAGCATGAGATGGGAAGCAGTTTGTAAATATCTTTGGCATGCCAATCAACCCATCTCCCCTCCCACAAATCCCCGAGTTAAAAAAGATTGGATAATTATTATAAGTAAAGTGAAAAAAAACTTGAGGGGAGACTTAAGGTAGGCTTTGTTGCTGCTGTTGATTTTGTTTATTTATTTTTTGTTTTTTTAGGGGTTTTTATGTGGTTAAAACTAAAAATTAAAATTAATCATACCTGGGTATGTGGATCAAGGGAAAGAGGCTTGATTTTATAGAGATTAGGTGGCTATCATTTAAAGGGTTTCTTCTGCAGTACAAGATCTGAGAAGGTTATGGTCATGTTTGTGTCACATTTGACCAACATCATGCTCACTTGTGCATGATATGTAGTTGCTATACAACAAACTGGCACCTTTAAGCCCATGTTCCACTCACTCTGTTGCTAGTGAAGAATATTTTTTTATAGATGCTTTAGTCATGAGGCACTAGTGATCACTAGTAGTAAATTGGTTCTTTTAATTTTGGTGATGATTATTGGATCATCCATAACAATTATTGCTTGATTATAATTGGTTTGGATGACACATGGTCAAGTGCCTGCTATGGCTGAGTGCCCTTAATTTGACTCCCATTTGGGACTGACTTCATTTGGCAAACTACCCATAGAATGGTTTCCTCCCACAGCGAAACAAGAGTTCCAGTATGGACTTGTCCCAGGCTTGACAAAAACTGCTTTTTTTTTATCTCTCTGTATGTGCCATTATCTCGGAAATTTGATCTAAGTGGAATCATTCACACTGGGGCTGGGGTATGGAGGCAGACAAATCAATTATCTCAAACCACTTAAATCAGTTTATTGAGCAGGTGCTAACCTCTCAAGAGAGAAAATAGCAGCTATCATCTAATATGATGCAGCAGCTAACGACATAATTGGTTTATTTTTACTTATAGATAGATATGCATGCTATTTATTTAAGAGAGAAAAGAGATATGATAATGGATATTGTCTGAAATTCTTCCATGCCAGAATAGAAGGAAAAAGAATAATAAAAGAACTACTGCGTAAAATTTGGAATTCTAAAGATCCTTAATCTAGCATGAGATTGTTGTTTTTGATTTCATTTTGACATTATATTTTATAGAATGACTAAATATTTAAACAAAGGATGTGAGTTAGAATTGACTGCTAAGGATGAAAAATCATACAAAGTCCTTCCAGCCCAACACTGATTATTGCAATTGATTGGAACACCCCTGGTGTTGATTTTTTTCCTTAAAGTGGCCATGTATAGAGCCAAGACATATTTGTTCACCAGCAATTAAGAAAACTCTGTTTAGTTTGGAGAAGAGGTTTAGTTTATGTAACATTTCATTTCAGATTCTTTATGTCATTGCTTTATCACCAATGATTAACTGCACATCAAGTTTACTAAAGTTTGTCATATGAGTCTGCATGTTCTGCAAACAGATATACATTTTGATTTTTCCCATGAAGAACTCATGGACTATGCTAGTAATTAACAAAACGACAACCGTAACCTCTCTCTGCCGTTTCGAAGAAGCCACCAAAAATCATCAGTTTAAGGCTTTTGTTATGGACATTACTGTTCATTACACCTCGTAGAGTTTCCATTTTGAGTACCACAGCTCAGTGTATTCTCATCACCCTGTTGATGGCTTAACGCTTATTCTTGCAAGTAAAAAAGACAAACATTTTTATATATAGAACCCCTGCAATCACTTTAAAGGATCTGTGTGTGTGTTTGTGAACTTGTAGTGATAGATTACCTGACTGTCATGGTTGAGGGCCCAAGTTTGAATCCTGTTTGTAAACAGCTGGTTGCATGGGTTCCATCTGGGCCCTCCAGTTTCTTCCCACAATTAAAAGTGAAGACTTCTGGTTGGGTAACTAACTCTTGACTGTCTTGCACCTTGATTACTGCTCAAGACCCCCCCCCAAGCATATCCAGGTAATTTGCTTGTCCATCAAGGCTTATACCCCACATTTCTTCCTTCTAGCTCATTAATGTATGATATCCTTAAATCACAAAGGTCAGGACAGGGTTCATTTTGGCCATTACAAAATAAACCAGTGAACAGGAAGTGGATACTTTAAATCTGCATAATTACAAAAGTTATACATAAAAAAAAAATAAAATCTCCTAGAGTCAGCATTCTGGGTTTAGTTTTGTTGTCTTTTTCAGAATCCATGAATGATGTATGGCATTTGTATTCTAATTGGCTGTTAAGATCATTGTTGTTTGTTCTTTCCTTATTGCAGAAGACCGCCGTGGAACCACTGTTGTGGAACTGGTCAAGCAAGAAGGATGCAGTCTGGGCCTCACCATCTCAGGTTAAATAGCTTCTTGGTTTATTTAGATTGGGATTTTTTGTAGTGCATGGCCAGCCTCTGGTGTAATGGAACCATTGAAGCATGTTCATAATAACTTGTTCTTCAATAATTAGCGCAGTGCATACTTAATGAAACCTTTGATGTTCGAGATAGAAGAATTTTATTTTCTTTTGTCTTACAACCTGTCTGCATTGGTGTACAGTTGTCCCTGGTATTCACTGGGGTTACGTTCCTAGAGCACCTGCGAAGATTGAAAAACCGCGAATATTGGACGTGGTCCATAAAAATGCCTATAGATGCCTATAAATGTCAGAATATAACGTAAAATATAATAAAAAAATATAAGTAAATATATAATAATAATTTAATAAAAATACAACATTCAGTGAAATACTCGAGATAGCTACACGCGGTAAACTGGGATGATGTGTGGCTGTTGGGCTGCATCTTCCTGAGACAGCGTCTCGGCAGCAGCCAATCGGCAGCAAGGAGAAATGAATAACGCTCTCGGATTGGCTACTTTCAAGCCTCCAGCCAATAGCATTTATTTTATATTGATATTTTGCCGAATTTACGTTAGTATTTATATTACAAAATTAGTAAATTATATTGTTATTAATAATTTAGTGTTAAAAAGTGTGAAAAAATATATATTGCCATGAGCTGGGGTTTCCCCAAACAATTATTAGTTAGGTTCTAAGGAAAATTCCGTGAATAACTGGGGCCGCGAATGCCGAACTGCGATTACGTGGGGTTTGACTGTAGTTCATTTTAATATTTACTCATTCCTCAGACTACTTGCCTGGGACAGTTATGTTAACTTCCTCTGTTGTAGGACAAAAGGGATGATGTGGTTTGCATATTTAGTCAGTCCACTTAGAGTGAGCCATATGAACTTTTCAGCATTTTCTTTGAGCCCAGTGTATTAGAAAACAAACTAATAATAGTCAAATGGCATTATTGTGTTTACTTCCAGAACAGAAAACTATATGAAGTGATCATTTGTATGCTTTACCTTTTCTTCAGTTTTGTTTTTTTATTTTCTTCTCTTGGTCTTTTTTGAAAACATTTAACTTTAGAAGCAAATAATAAATCCAAATATATTTATTTAGATGTAAGTTTTAAGTTCATCAGGAAAAAGGGAAACAAAAAAAATGGGTTCAGAAGATGAAATTTAAATGTTGCCAGTTTCTTGAGGCAGGAAATGGTAATTGTGTAGTTGGAAAGTGAAACTTATAAATGGTTTAGATCTCTTTTTCTCAATGTAATTTCCAAGTAAACGAAGACGAATATGTTTATTATTTTCAAATGGTACACTTTTACTCATCCATGGAGGAGAGGTGAGTAAAGGTATAGCATGGGCAGAAAGCTGAAGTTTACCTCGCAGATTATTATTCTCGGCTACATTCCAATAATTTATTTTACTCACTTCAACTACGAAGGGGGTGATGACTCAATTTTTAAAACTGCATCACCAAATCCATATAACTAGACACTTTATTTAGGTTATCTTTCAGCGGGCACTTTCGGATGGAAAGTTTTAGAATATTAATGAAAATTTTGGAAAGTAAAAGTCAAAACTACGGTTTAAATATATTGACAAGAAAAAAAAAATGAGATGAAAAAGCCCATTGAACTTTGTAGTCTTGTGACAGCAAAAATATGCCAGTCAAATTAGATGCATATTGTTATACTAGGATGAAAGCCAAAATTATTGCATCTTCCTTTGTATTTTTTGTTTAATTATGTTGACTAACGAAAGGATTACACATTTGTCTTGTTTCTGATTTTTTTTTTCATTTTCTTTCACTAAAACAATATTTTAAGTCAAAATGATAGTTCATTTTGTGTATTCATCTTACTGCTTTATTAGTCTATAGCTACATGTTCACAAAAAAATACTAAATTGAGGAAGGCGCCATGAATACAAACTGATGTTTAATTGGCTTTGTTACGTTAGAGAAGCAGCATGTTTGCATTGTGACCCTGAAGATCAAATCCCAAGCATGCATGCAAAAACACTAGATATATAAAAATTTTTATTTTTAAATATATTTAAATATCAGTCCTAAATTATTTTATTTTAAATATTTAAGCACTAATCACTGCATATTTTATAGATGTATTGAAAAATTAAATAATGAAGTTAATAAAATACAAAGTAATATTTACACAAATTTTCCCTTAATTTTTTGTTCTGTTTATAATTTTGTTTATGAAATACAAATCCTTTCAACAATAATATAACTTTTCTGATTGAGAGATTGTGAATTCTGAAGATAATTAAATCACCAATATCTGCTCACTCTCAGTATTTTTAATGATGATGTTGTGTCATACACCAGACTCAAAAATAGAAATAACCTCTCTACAGTGAAGATATCCCTGTTAAGGGAATGAAGTGCTGTGATTATCTGTTACAGAGTGTTGCCAATCCTACACCATAAGGGGTCTGGCACTTCCATTGTTTGCAGGGAAATTCCTATGAGAACTCTTAATTTTTTAGATATAAGGGGAAACTTGTATGACTGGCTGGTGGAGAAGAGAGAGAGAGATGAGCTAATTCTGACCACTAATTGAAGTTGAGTCCTTAGCCTTAGCAATCCCTTAGGCTAACCACTAGGCCACCAGCCACTTTAAACTAATGTTTAAACATACATTTAAATAATATTTTAGATTTTATTCTTAAAAACTGGTGGTCCAATGGTTAGACTGCTTAGCTGGAGAGCTTAAGTATGATTCCTCCTTGGGGCAACCTTGGTTTGGCATACTTTTATCAGCATGGTTTCTTCTTGTTCTGCTTCACTGGCCAACAGCATGGCTTTTCTCTGGGTTCTGCAGAAGGGTTCTAGTAGACACTTTCTGCAGTGGGCTTGTGGCTATCCTCCACACTTGGGGGTTTCCTTTGGTGGATGCTGCTTTATGTGCTGATATTGGCACCAAATAGGTTTCAATGAAGTAGTAGTAGCAGTCAGAAAGACTGGTCATCACTAGCATCATAAAATCTTGGAAACAAAATGCAGCTCTTTAAGGGGACTTATTAATATCTAGCACTAGATTTATAAAAAAAAACTTGATGTTAAAAATTATTAGAAATTAATCATCTTTATTAAGTCAGAAAGAAGTTCATAATATGATTTTCAGCAGGGAAACTAAAAATTACCCCAATTTTTTTTTTTTTTTTGGTTTTTCATGCTCACGAAGACTAGAAAAGAAAACATTTATCTGGTTTCAAGATTTACATTTATCCAGTTTTTATGATGGTGATGACGATAATTATTATTCTTGAAATTGAGAAAAAAATAAATAAGAAGTTTTAATGATTGCTTATAGAAATAATGCGTAGGAAAAAAAATTAAATAAATCATTTATTATAGCAATGTTTAAAAAATTTAGAAAATTAACTTGGGTGGTTCATAAGAAATTTGGCTAAAAACAGGATTCTCATAATCATATCCAGCCTGTGTACATTTGGGTATCCCTTCTAATTTGTACTAATTTGTATTGTTTGCTAGATTGCAGTAGAACCTGGTTTTCAGGGCTAAATATATAGAAGTTTATCAAACTTGGGTGTTACCTGATGAGGTGTGTTCTCGTTAATAGACATTTGATTGGCCACAAAATTTGAGAATACCATTTCTCTAATAAAGCGTATGACCAGCTTGCTTTTGTTTCTTTTTTCAAAAAATGTATCAGTCCTTCAGAACCTTGTTTAAGTAAAAACTGGGTTATGTTAGGTACCCTTATCAAAAGTTCCTATGTTGTGCCCTATGTATAGTAAGACCTGTCGCTTGTATTGTAGAGTTCTGGGGACATACTTGAGTTGTGCTTATTGAGTGCTGACTTTTTGGGAGCACTGTCATGTTAGAAACCCCTGGACCAAACTGTGAATATAGCTGCTGTGTTGAGGAATGAGATATTGTTCAAGACCCCTACTATCAGGGAAATCTTTTTATAAAAGCAGGGATGGTTCAAATAGTTTTTTTTTTTTCTGATGTCAATCATCACCAGGCAACAGGAAGATTCTGAATTTTTATTGTGTCTGCTTGGACCATGGTCCGAGTATATAATCAGTAACTGTAGCCATAGCCCAACATTTTGCACCACCCTGGAATTTTCTGATTTTGTTTGATAAACTTGAAATAGCCAAAATTGGAAAATGTGACAATTCAGATTTAACATGCAAAACATGATTTCCAAGAGAACCTTATAAATCATGACAATGAGTGTGGGTGACCAGACAATTACAGTATTATGCAAATTAATGTAAATAGGATGAAAAAAAAAAAAAACAACAACAAAATTTTTAGTAAACAGCATATATATTTTGAAGACTGAAACAAACCTTAATATTTGATATGACCACCTTTAGCTTTAATAATGTCTTGAAGATGCTTGTGCATGGACTGAACTGGCTTTTCATTCATTTTCTTTATTTCTTTGTCATGAAACCAGACTTAGATGACAGACATGATAATTTTTTTTCTTTAGTTGAAGTTGAAGTCAAATCTTACATATAGCCCATAGTTTGTCGATTGGGTTTAGATCTGGCAAGATACCTGGCCAATCTAAACAGTTGACACAGTGTTCTAGAACCTCAATATATTTCTTACTATTCATCTTGCCTTACATAGGTACTAATGGGCAAGTTCCTCATGCAGAAAAAAAACAGCCCTAGAACATTTTGTTTTCTGGACACCTCTAATTTGATTATAGTGAAAACTGGTTGTGGGTGCCAGGTAAATGCCATACAAATTGAAATTGTTGAACAAGAAAATTACTTTCATCTGAAAGTAACACATTACACCAACTTTCTTTTTATCAACCAGCATATTTCTTGGTGCACAAATAACATTTATCTTCATTATTTTTGTTACCAATTTTTTTATCTCATAAGCTTCTTGGTTTAGTGCCCCTCCTCAAGCAACTGACATTTTACAGTTGATTATGGTACCTGGACACCTCCTGCTGCTAATTCCTGGTTAAGCATGTCACTAGTTTTTCTAGGATCTTGTTTGCTCATTCATATTAATTTTGCATCATCTCTGAGTGATTTTTTTGCTTTCTTCCGCATTTTTCCTTTCCTTGAATGGGGGGGGGTATTGAGCCCATGGATTATTTCTTCTTAGTAATCTTACTAACTGCTCTCTCACTTTATTGGCAGTTTCTCTTTGTGAGAGAGATGAGTGTTCATTCACTGGCTATTTTAGTTTTGTTCCTTGGTGTAATGTCCATAGCCAGCTCTTAAACATAAAAAGAACAGATATCCCACTTGGATTTGTTGACTGACAAGAATATAATAACTTAGGCAGAAGCTGAATGACAAGCCAAATACCAAAAGATAGCACAACAACCTTAAAAGTTGACACAATCATTAAAAAGATGATGCAATAATGCATTGTATACCATAATAATGCTTTTTGATAAACTATTTTAAAAGCTTTCATTGTTTTACTTTAAAACAATGAAAAAATCATTTTTATTTCATGTTTACATTAATTTGCACAATACCGTAGAAGTGGTCTTGATACAGTGTCCACAATGATTTGAAGATAGACTTTTATTGTTATTTCTAGGGTAATACAAAACTTTTGGCCATGACTGTACAATATATATTTTGAAGAGCATTATCAAGGACTCTATCACTTGTTGAAGGATTTTATTAGAAATACTAAAGAGGTTTAGAAAACTGATAGTGAATGAAAAAAAAATTTTTATTAGATAACCTAGATCATATGAATAAACTGCAAGTGTTTAACATTTGTTGTTTTAGTTGTCAACATTTAGTTTTTATGAGGCTTCATGGGTTTGCTGATGAAGGAACTCTCTTGTATTTCTATTACCTGCCATTGGTAATTTCAACCATTTTATTTTGCATTATTCAACATATGTACACTGTTTTCACATAGATTTGTTAATCTAGTTTTTCCATCACAGTATACCCTAACACTGTCCTCTTGCTGAAAGAATCACTCCAAAAGTGATTTAGTGATCCTTAGAAGAACGACTTTGTGCCAAAACCAGCCAATCAAATTGAGTAAATTAACCAAATTTTAAAAGAAATTCTTTTGATCTGCTGTCATGTACAAGGCCAAGACATTTTTTTTTAGAAGAAATTGCTAGGGACATTTAAATGAAACTAGAGGCCTCAGATACCATTACAAAAATGCTATTTCAGCTTGGTTTTGTTTGAACATCTCTAGTACTGCCAGCTGAGATGAAAAGAAAGAAACACTGTCTTAAAATATTAAACTGGAAGAAAGAACTGCTTTTGGTAGAGTGGAGTTTTGTATCTTGCCTGGTTTTTAGCTAACATTTAAAACGTTTTGCACAGTGGAAAAATGATGCTTTAGGTGTGGAGAGTGCTTTGAGTTTTTTTAATAAACATTTGTTGTTTTTTTGTTTTAACCCCTGTTGTATTTGGCTGTTAATATAGGCCAGGATCCAGAACACGTCAGGTGGTAAAGATGGGGAGCATATGACATCAGAAACTAAGGCCAGCACAAAAGTGCCTAATGTACTTTGATATTGTCTGGCCTAACAAACCTGCCAAAGGTTCTCACTAGAACTCTGTTTTTTAGATGTGGGAGGAAACCCACATGGCTAGCTGGTGAAGAACAAAGAGAGACCATGCCAGAGAGAGTATGCCAAACTCTGCTGTTTCTTGCAGGAATCAAACGCAAGGTCCTCAGTCTTAGCAGGCCATTAGTCTATGTTCAACAAATATTTCTTGAAATTTTCTAATCTACTTAAGACTTTAACCATTTACAAATGAAAGTTTTGCTATTTTAAATAGTTTTTTTTAAAAGAATATTTCTTTGTGAGCCTTTTTGTAGTTTCTTGTTGCATCCATGACTTTTACAAGCTGTTTTTTTTTTCCTTTTCTTTGCATATTTAGTTATAATAGAGGGACAAGAAATCTTTCAACCTATGTTAAGCCCCTGTCCTTTCAAACTTTCTCCAGGGAGATTTTTAAGTGAATTCATGGTGGTTAAGCAGTGTATTCCCTGCATTTTAGCACTCTTATTTTGGAAAACTCAAAAAGATGCTTACATGCATTGAGCATTCTGTGATGTTTATAAAGTTTTAAATCATACCTTCTTGTAGCCTGCAGCCATAAAGAGCAAGAAAAATGATTTTTGTCTCCCTGTTCCATGCTATTTAAAATTTTAAAATGGTCTCAGTCACAACTAAAGAGTTACATTTTTTTTTTTTTTATTTTTGTAAATCAGTCAGAATAAAATCTTTTATTCCCTTAATCACATGCTTTTTATCCCATTTCATCATCTTTAAAAAACTAACACCAGTTCCTGAGCTTGCATACTCCAAAGGACATCTGGGAAAAACTTTAAATGAAGAATACTTGGTGTTTTCTATTTAATGAACCTAATATCCTAACCACTCTTTAACATTGTTTATCTCAGGAGCTTTCCTGCCTGAATTTGGGGATGCTGCCTCTTACCTAATGCCAGCTATCCCCAGGTGTGTTACATTCTAGCATTATGACTTTCATCATCAGATGTATTACACTGCTCTTCTTACTCTAAACCTTTTTTGGTACATGGGCATCACATGTCAAAGGATTGTTTGTGCTTGTTGTTTTATTTTTAACTGGGCCCTTAATTTTAGTTGGTTTTTGAAATAAATTTTTAGAAGTATTTTCTTTTAGCAGTCAGGTTGTAAAGCTGGAATCTTCTTACCAATCATAGTGGTGAATGCTAAATGGTTGTAAGAATCTGCTTGCTGCTCATTTTGAAGCGAAAAGGGAGCCTTTATAAATTTTTAAAACTCTCCCTCTTTTTATCTCTATGTATCGTAAATATAAACTGAGGTTGAGAACAGGTCAGCAGTGTAATTCTCAGAGAAGTCAGCTGAAATATTGGCCTATGCTCACTGAGTTAGTAATAGAATGTTTAAAATCTAACACACTGACACTAGATTAAAGAAAAACAACAATGCTTAAGCTGTGAACATGAATTCTTTTATTGCAGGTGGTGTTGACAAAGGTACAAGACCACAATTATCTAATTTGAGACCAGGTAGCATCGCTCACAGGTAGGTACATTACAATCTATTTCTATTTTTTTAAAATGTAAAAATCTTAGTGATGGGAGAAAGAAAATAAATGGGGTGAAACAAATAACTAACAATGAAATTGAAATTTTCAAGTACATGCTATGATAATGTTCAGCATGAAAATAGAAGAGAACAGCAAAATTTGATTACAGATCATATAATATTCAATAGACTAATTATTTTTTGTGTGTTACCTTTCATTCTTTGTTAATGTTGCTATCTTTTTCCATTAATTAAATTCACCTATATGGGTCTTTCTAATTAAATCTTCAGGTATGCACAATATACAGTATTGTAATTTTTAGCAAAGTGGCAGGAAAAATCTCTTGGCTTATTGTAAGGACCTCATTTTAAATTGTAAAGCTAACAAATCATATAATTTATGGATTTAAATATTTCTTGTTTGCAAATATATTTATGAAAATTCAGCATGTAGAACAGTTTTTAAGCCGTAATTAGTTCTGATTTTATCAGTGTCATTTTTCTGAAAGGGGTTTTGGTTTTGTTGGTCTGTACCTTCAGATTCTCAAATAGCTACTGGTCTTGTGAAATCATTGGCTACATGTTCCTTACTGGTGCTCATGCATTTTTATTTTTTGGATTGTACAAGTGGCCTCAGCTGATCTTTAATCCAAGATCTTTTGGTTGCTAAGTTCTGATGTAGGTTTTCTACTATTGCTTTAGCTCACTGTGCCACTTGGATGGGTAAGTTCATTTATTCTGACCACTGTTTTGGATCTAGCACTTTTAATTAAAAACAATTTCAGCAAATAAGCTTCTTCATTGCCAAGCAGTTTCTTTTCTACTTTCAGGTTTTCATAAAATGCATTTGGACAGATTGAGGGTCCACTTTTCTATCTTTTTTGTGGAGAGGAATTATTCCTTGGAATAGGAGATAACTGGTGGCAGTGATGAATTTTTCATAATATTTTCCAGGAATTTCTCATCTCTCCAAAAACATGAACAAAACTCGTAATTCTGTTGTTGGCTCTGTACAAATTCATGTTATATTCTTGTAGGTCTAGGCTTAGTTCAGACAGTTTGTGAAATGCATAAAACATCAATCCAAAGTCTAAAACAAATTCTACAGTTATAATCTTCTTTAGCAATTCTTCGTACATGCTTCTATCTTGCATGTCTTTGATACAATCATTCTTAGCGTTTTCAAAATGAAGAATTATTGCCTTAAAATCACACCAAACTGCAGAAACCGATTTAAAACTAGATGCTACCAACTAGTGCTTAAAATTCATCCAGTTTTCAAGAGTTGAATTTCCAGTGCATTTGCACAAGCTTTAATTCTCTACCATTTTTCAGTGATGCTCGATACAACACACAACTTACCATTCATTGAATGATTTGAATCTGTTGATTTCTGAAACAACTTTTGCAGCTTTGCAGACTGCTAATTCTAATCTGTGACTAACAGTGTCATACAGTAAGTGAAGGAAATTTTTCTTTAGCAATTTCTTAACTTCACCGTGAGCGCCTAACATCACAGCTGCACCATCACAAACAGCGGCAACTAAGTAATCATTGAAGTAAATTCTTCTGTCATATTGATAGACTGGAGAATGACAAACCAAAGAGCTGAAAATTCCTTTCTCTGTTACACTAAATAAATTTACTGGTGTGGTCATTTCACAGTCAAAAACAAATACTTGGACATACAAAATTAATGCTTTTGACCGAGGGTTGTTGCTTCATCAATTATTAATATTTTACTTTTGCAATTTTCTGAACCCAAGTTATTTCTCATTTTATTACTAATGTGATTGATAATGTTAATGCATGCGTTCGTAGAGTGAAGTATGCGTCCATGTCAACAGCATTAAGTTCTTGTAAGTCTGTTTAAACCTCAAAATTATTCAATGGTTGGTTATTGTTATCCACTTTGTAGGTTGTGTGAAATACTCTGGCATGAGAGAGTGGTTTCACACACGTACGTCTTCTTTTCCTCTACCACTTTCTTTAAGGTTGCTTTACGACTGGAATTTTCTTTATGGTCAAGTAATTTTTTTTTCTGTGAAGATGCTAACTGCCACTCTCGTGTTTTACCAAAATAAGTAACTTCATTATTGGTCCATTCTTTTGCTTGTTTCGTTCCCGTTTTTTTTTCTTAATTTCCAACTTTCCAACTTCCTGACATAGCCTACAGCCAAGATTTCCATCATGTATGGATAGCCAGTTGGGTTTTTTGCAGAATTCTTTTTTTTCGTTTTGAAGTCCGACAGCTAGGCTAGTAACCAACGTGTTGTTGTTCAACACTAGAAGACAATGAAACGGAAACAGTGACAATTGGTTCCAGCTGATCAGTTTCTTCTTCTTTATCATCAACTCTTTTTTTTTTTTTCTTTTAAGCAAGGGGTTGAAAAATGACTTGTGATTATTTTTTTTTCATTCAGCTTCAGCACACACAGCAACAAGTTTATCGCAATATAGCACACATGACGACACAGTGCCCCCTAATGATACCTGATGGCTCTACTGAAAATTATAGACATGCGCAAAAATGCTCAGTTTTATACTTCAAAATTGTTTCTTATCTACTACCTAGCTATGCTCTTATTTTATACTTAATAAATATTGCATTCAGAATGGAACAGTGTGACAATTAGAACATAACAATCTAATTGGTTCATAAAACACATAAAAAAAAAATTAGAATTTCCTTTTCTTAAGATGATCACAAGATTATCATCAAATTTTCCACTTTGGTAATAAAGTAGTGGGACTCTTATTTTTGTTATTTATGAAAAAAGTGCAGATATGGCATACCACTGTGTACCCCCAGAAAAAAAAAGCTCTGGTTACTAGTGACAAGATGATAGGAAATATCTGAAATAACCTCCTGCTCTCATTTGTCTTCTCTATCTTGCTTCAGATGTGATGCCCTGGAAGTAGGAAACTACATCATTTCCGTCAATAATATCAAAACAATGGGATTGAGACATGAGGAGATTGTGAATCTGCTGAAGAATGCTGGTGAGCATGTGCTATTGGAGGTGGAGTATGAGCTTCCAGAGACAGGTAACCACTTTTTTCTCTCTCATCTAGGGGCTCCATCATATGGTTACTTACAGCTGAACTCTCTGAGAATGTCATTTTTAATGTCCAATAAAACACATCTAAGTGTAATGTGGGTATTTGTTTTTCATTTTTGGTGCTAGAGAAAGCTTGTTAAAGTTTAATTAAAGGCACATTATTTCATTATTTTACTGCTTCCTTTCAATTCTTTTTTTTTTTGGCTAATATTTTCAAATGTCAGATGTTTAATTTAATTCCGAAACAGAAAATGAGCTTTACTCAACAGATTTTAATGAGTAAAATTGTTTGTATTCACTATTGTTAATTTCATGTGATATGTAAGTATAGTAGATCCTATCATGGAAAGTCACCCATTTACTTACTTTGCCATAATTGTAATTTTGACTACATGTTATCCATTTGTACGAGGTCTGTCGAAAAAGTATCCGACCTTAGGCTGGGGAAAAAAAATTACATACTTGGTGGGTTCAATTGCTAATCCCCTTCAAAGTAGACCCCTTGTGCCTCCACACACCTAGCCCAACGATCCTTCCACTGTTCAAAGCACATCTGGAATGCTTCTTCCAGAATAGCTCTCAGCTCTGCCATCACATTCCGCATGATGTCCTCTCGGCTCTCAAAGCGGGAGCCTTTCAGTAGCATCTTCATTTTTGGGAACAACCAGAAGTCAGAAGGAGCCATGTCTGGAGAGTAGGGAGCCTAACGAATGAGCGAAATGCCTTTCTTTGCCAAGAAACCTTGGATCAACTGCGACAAATGAGCCAGGGTGTTGTCATGATGCATCTACCAGGTTTACAGGACCCACAGATCTGGTCTCTTGCGCTGAACTGCATCATGAAGATGTCGGAGGACTTCCTGATAGTACTCCTTTGTAACTGTTTGTCCTTCTGGTGCGTATTCGTGATGCACAATGCCTCAGTAGTCAAAGAAAACAGTCAGCATCACCTTGATTTTGCTCCGGACCTGACGTTGGGTGCTTCCACTGTGACAACTGAGCTTCTGGTTTCAAGGTCGTACTTGTACACACCCACGTCTCATCTCCAGTTATCACGGTATTCTGGAACTCAGGATCGCTGTTGGCAGTAGTATCCAGCAGGTCCTGCGCAACCTCAAGACGAAGTTGTTGTTATTCCTGAGAAAAGCAGCTTGGGCACAGCGCAAGCCCAAATCCCCCTTTAAAATTGCATGTGCAGAATTTTTACTGATCTCAACCTCGTCACCAATTTCCTGCACCGTCAAACGATGATCCTCCATTATCAAGGTCTGCACTTTCTCGATAACAACTACATTGCGGCTTGTTGACAGCCTCCCAGAACGCTGGTCACGCTTCACCGATGCGTGCCTGTCTTTGAACCTGTTGTACCATTCTTTTATTTGGGTAACACCCATGGCAATGTCACCAAAAGCCTGTTGAATTTTGTGAATTGTTTCTGCTTGGGTATCTCCAAGCTTTTGGCAAAACTTGATGCAAGATCGTTGCTCCACACATTCCGTCATCACGGGCGAAATGAAAATGCGACAAGTAAGTAGTACAGCACCTCACATGCTGGTTGTCTGACAACGACTGACGCATTCAGCAAGCCTGCCAAAAACCACATGTGCACGAAGGCATGCGGCTCCACTATACACAATTTTGCCTCCCTAACGTCATTACTTCCCACGGGAAAATATAAAGTTGGATACTTTTTCAACAGACCTCGTATACTACTGGAATTCTATTGTAAAGGGCTTGAGTTCAATTTCTGCAGAGAATCATCTCTGTTTAGCATTGACATGGCTTCTTCTTACTCCTCTTCACCAGCCAGCTGTGTGGGTTTCCTCCCACATCTAAATACGAAGAGTTCTGGTAAAGCTTTCCCTGTCCAAGGCGGAAATGCCGGACTTCTCATGACACAAGATTGGCAACACTTCCTAGTGGACAAACGCAGCACCATGCTCCCTCATTAATGTTGTCTACCTTGTAGACATTAGTGTACAACATTAAAAAAACTTGTTTATCCAAGCAGTTGATCAGTCTTTGAAAGCTCTGTATTCTTGGAACACATTTAGTTATTTTCTAATTTCCAAAACCTATTGATGTCATAACAGACATTTATGAAGTGTTTCATGCTTCATTTACATGCCACAATTGTTATTTATTATTAGCCAGGATTCTACTGATATTCTTATCATAAAACTAACTGATGTTGGACTGAAATTAACCTCAAGCAGAATTTTCAAAAGGAACATACAATGAACTACCCTGTTATAAGAAAATACCATGTGGACAAAATTAATGCATTTTGAAAAACTTTTCCACATCAACATTTTTAAACTCGTGGTGGAGGCAGATATGTTTTTTTAAAAAAAAAATCGGAAGGCAATTGTTGGTGTGGATTACTGAAAATTTTTTGGCATTTTTTACTGCTTCATCTGATAACAACATGACTAGCACTGAGATGATGATGTTGGGAAACTTTCTGACTGACCTCTTACAGATGCTGACCATGCCAGAACAAACAGAAGGATTATTTAGAAATTTTTTTAAGAATGCTTCCTGTTTTCCTAATGCTCCAAAATACAGCTGTGTATGGATATTGTTGATATTTCAGTAAATTGAGACAAGATTTGCAATGGTATGAAATAAAGGCCATTTATATTGCTATCAATGGTAGTATGGATTATGAACTTTTCATTTCAGAAGTCAGGTATGCATTTCATGAACAGAAGTAGTTTGCAAAAAAAAAAAGAAAAAAGGAGGGGAGTAGCTCATCAGTGGATGTATTAATGTATTTCTTGATAGTCAGCCATTTAGTAGAGGTTCTCTGAAGACCAGTTGTCTTTCTTTACTACAGAATTTGAATTTTCACACTACTGAGAAGCTTTCATTCATATTTTTGTCTTTATTGCTATCATTGTAGCTCTTCAGAGTGCTTTCTCTATACAATGTAAACAAACGGAAATCATTCTGGAAAAGGAAGGGAACAGCTTTGGATTTACAATTAGAGGTGGTCTTTCCCTGGAGAAAATGAAATCAAGGCCATTGTCTGTGACCTCCATCCGCCCAGGCGGTCCAGCAGACAGGTGTGTTTTTCCATAGTATCTATGATTTGACTTTTTATTTCTTGTCAGTTCCAGTAATCATCATTTAAAATTTGCTTTCACTCACTAGAAAGACTAGAGCTTTTCTGTCTTTGAAAAATTGAAAGTTACTATGTAACTGGATTAGCAGCACTGCATTCACATGTAATAATTCAGTTTTGGGAGGGGTTACATTTGGTCCAAACCAATCTAAGGTGATTGGATCTTAATGATGGCAGAAGTGCAATTTTTGACCAATGAACTTACAAGTAACACAGCCTCAATTCCATTGCACAGTCAAATGCAAAATGTTCTGATGCCACCTAGCGTAAAGTGCCGTGTATTATACGCTGTTGTATATAATACGCACCCTGATTTTGATCTGTAAAAACCCTCAAAAATATATAATTCCCATTATAATATGCATGCATGTTTAGCTCATATTTCAGGCACTGTCAGATTAGGCCAACCTGAAGGAGAACAGGTGTTATACAACAGACAAATAGCCATTTTCAACTTAAAAGCAACTGAGAAATTACGATGTCTTTCCTTTAGTGGGGCCATTTGGAATAAACTAAATGTGGAGATATTTTATGGGACCTACGTAATAGTTTCACAAAAATCATAAAAATTCACTCACTCCGCTGCAGCAGTGATGTTGTAAACCAAGTCAGCAGAATGCACAAATCAGGTTTTCATAAATACCTCACGTCTTACGCCATGGCGTTCAAAGGTCTTCACGAAAAAATTCATTTCACTTACTATGCCGCCCTCATTTATTACACCACCTAGCCTACTACACCATGGGATAGTGACTGAGGTATTATGATAACATGTATATAAACTCCGAAAGGGGATAATCTTCATTCAGTCCCTGTTTCTACATACTGTTACCCACAATCATGCTGCAAACATGATGTATGAGCTACACTGCTGCAGATAAACTCCAAATGATCAGCCATGCAGTTGAACGTGGCAACAGAGCTGCAGCCTGAAGGTTCAGAGTGAATGAGGCCAACATCAGGTTCTGGCGACGTTCTCAGGAGAAGATTGAAGCCATGCTGTGTTAAAAACATGCTGGTTTGGGCCAGAGTGTGGCCTATCCTAAGCTTGAGAGGGAGATACTTTCCTTTGTCACTGAAAGGTGCATGCAGGGTGTTGAGGTTTCCACCACAGAGATATGCATGCACACACTTTCTGTCTACAAAACTTAATCTATGCCTGACTTTAAGGCATCTCGGAAATGGTGCATCAAACTGAGAAAACCACATGACTACCCCCTGAGTCACATAGGAAATGCCGACCTGATGCCCATGACGTTTGACCATCCATACAACAGCACAGTGGCCCCCATCAGGTCATAGACCATCACCATGAAGATGACTGGCCATGAGAAGACTCACTTCACAGTCATGTTGTGGTGTATGGTTGATGGAAGTTAACTTCTGCTGTACATCATCTTCAAGAGGAGGATCATGCCAGTTTCCCAGTGGTGTCCACATCCAGGTCCATGCAAAAGGGTGGATGGATGAAGCTCTCACACTAGACTGGTTGATCGCTGTGTGGAGCAGACAGGTTATGCTGTGCCACAAGCTCCTGTTGCTGGATGCCTTCAGATGCCACCGCATGGAGTCCATGAAGATATCCCTGAAGAAGACTTGCACAGACCCTGCCATCATCCCTGGGGGTATGACGTCCATGCTGCAGGTCATGGACATAGTTTGCAACCACTCAGTCAAGCATGAGGTCCAGCAGAGGTGGAATACATGGATGATGGAGGTTGAACACACCTTCACCCCCACTGGTAACATGTGCCAACCTGACATGCCCACTATTGCCACCTGGATCAGAGATGCCTTGGAAGAAGTTAACCCTGAGACTATCAAGATGGGCTTCCTCAGGTGCTGCCTGTCCAATGTCATGAATGGAACTGAAGATGACATGACATCCTGTGGTCCGAGCCGAGGGATGATGAGGCAATAGAAGCATCAGAGGGTGAAGACAACAATATCTACTATGACACAACTGCTACCATGACTGATCAACAGTTCTCGCAGTGGAGTGAGGAAGACATCTGGGATGATTTTGATGGGTTTTAATCTAGATGTACATCATATCAATGCATGTCACTTATCCTGCATTATATTTATCAATTTCATCAAATTCAATAAAATTTTGAAAAAAAAATATTACTTGTATTTTTGTGTTTGTGGTTAAATTTTACATGAAGTTTCAGTACAAACTCCTTGTTCTGTTTCTACCCATTTTATTGCCAATATCAATGATACTCAACCCAGTGACATTCAGTACTAATATCCCCCAAAACACAGAAAACAAGACATAAACGACTGACTACCTTTTATTGATATTCAGTCAGATTGCCAAGTGGGATTTTCTAATGTATATGTATGTATTCTCACTTGCTCATCTGTCTCTGGCGATGGCCCCAGCAGTCTGGGAAAAAAGTCTTCAACATCTGATATCTTATATAATGCGCACCAAATTCGTAAAGGGCAAATTTTCTTAAAAAAACTGCGTATAATACACGGCGTTTTACAGTAAGTGAAAAAAATCTATGCTTCAGTCTGCATGCAGTTTTTTAAAGAATTTTCAGAGGTACATGCTCTAGCACTCAGTAAGTCCTTTTCTTTTATATATTTATAGTCCACTAGCATCCCTGATGACAGACAAAGATTTTAATCTACCAAAATTAATCCACAGTGCTATTCAAACTGCATTCTTTTTCCACTGAAATTAGTTCTTTTTTCATGTTTTTTTTTTTTTTTTTGTACTTCCATTTTCTCAGGATTTTTTTATTGTTGTTGATTGTGTTATATTTTGTGTGCCTTGTTTATTATCTGATATACTTTACTGTTCCACTGGGGAATGAACATACATACCTTTGGTTTTTCATCAAGGTGTTCTTTCTGATATGTGTTCAGAAATACTGTTCAAGAGTGAAAAGGTCATTACTTCATTTGTAAGCAATGTCACAGCCCACTCATGGTGCAACACTCATTCTACTTTGATGTATTTTTCCTAAAAAGAAAACAGGAAAACAAAAAAACTCTTGGTCTTTGTTTCAGAAATCACATTATTTTAAACATTTTTTTTTTTTTAAATGCTCCACTATGCTGTTTATATTTGCAGTAAATAGACAGCAACAATTCATCATTGGATTAATGACACATCCGGACTCTTTCTCACTATGGTTACATCCATAGAAAACTCTTGATTCCCTCTCCCCTCCAAAGCAAATTCACCTGCCAAGTTTTATGCTATGTTTAGGTATTTTTTTAAAAAAAAGACATTTTAGAAATTATACTTATTTGGGTTGAGTAATTTTCATTGGTGAACGATATTCTGAATAACAACTATTTTACCTTTGCCAGGAAGCCTTTCATGGAAGGGGAATTGATTAATTATGGATTTGGTGACTCTCCCCCCACTCCCATGACCTCATATCAGCAGTCCTGAAAATAAACAGAGATTAGAAACAGACTTGGTTCTGTGGTTTTACAGCTTTCACTTCAGTTTCTGAAGATCATTTACTTGTAACATCTGTTGGAAAACTTTGGGAGCCCTGGCATCCAAAGGTCTTCATTCTCTTTTTTGTAAAAGACATCATGTTTGTTTAGCACTAATTAGACTGGAAAACAACAACAACATACAAGCTGAGGTTAAAAAGATCTATTCGTTAACCACATTTTTATTTCTAGGAAAGCTTGAGATGAAAATTTGCACTATAATTGAAAACTTACTAATGTAGAAGATAAAATATAAATGGCTGCCTGCAGATTGCAGCTAGGTGTAAAACAAAGAGTGAATGGTATTGTATTTTTGGTTCTGAAGTTGAAACTAGTGTGATATAGCCAGGAAATGGTACAGACATAACCTTTTGTTTCTGAATCAACTCCCCAAAACTCCTGTGTTGGATAAGTGAAAGGATGTTGATTAGGGAAGAATTATCAGAGGCATAACTGATATGTGAAAGATTCTTTTTCCTCTCAAATGTTTGTGACAATTAGCTTGCTACCTTAACCACAATGTCCAGTAGATGAAAAGAGGTTGAAGGTCTAAGATGCATTTCAGAATTCACAGGTAATGGGAATCCATTTACATAGTTTTAAAAAAAAGATGACTCAGCAATAAATATATTTCATTACATTGGTTTTTTAAAATTATCATTAAATCTTCCTAGTTAAAATAAACATATTTTCTTGTTTTCTTTGCTGCCATCTATTGTTGACTTTTACATATGGTTGACTAAATATTGGCCATTGCTGAGATGTTGATAAAATATTACATTATTTAACATGACCAATAAGCTTTTGTAAATAAAAGTAACCTCAGAGAAAGACTTAATCCCAACCTATACACATGTTTAGAGATAGGTAGAAGAACCATTTCAGAAAAGCTTATTTGCTTCTGTTTGCTTTATATTACTGGAACATTTATCAATTGTAATTCAAACCTTGCATAGTGGAAGTATCATGACTAATTTCCTTTACTGTTTGTGATGTATCTATTGTTCAAAGGAGGGTAGTGGGAGGAAATCTTGAGACTGATTTAAGAAATCTTCCTTTGCTTTGAAAATCATTGAAACCATTTTCATGGATAATAGCAAAGGGTTACAGTTTGTCAGTGATGTTTGTCATCTAGTGCTCTGATGTTCATAATGACTTTTCATTCTGAAACATTTCTCAACTTTTATTTATAAACTGTTTGCGTTGCTACAGTTTGGAATGTATGTGCAGGAATTTTTAGTTTAGTTTTATTTTTGAGGTTTTAAATGTACTAGTTGTCTTTATTAAATACCTGCCAATCTTAGGATGCATTTTGTTTTGTTTTTTTAAAGATAAATAGTTAAAATAAGTTGGGGGAAGCAAAGCTTCTTCTAACACTGTGCAAGAATTTTGTCTTAACATGTTTATACTTTTTTTTTTACTTCTAACTTTAAAAAAATTAATATTTTGTATGTTACATTTTGAATATTCTAAAATGAAGTCAACAACAATAACAATACATGTTTGAAGTTTTTTTTCTTTTTTAAGTCTAAAGGAACATTTGTTTTGTTGGCAATTGCATTATGGGAATATTTTATACATGCATGGTGATTTTCCACAGAGCCATCCTACTGAAGACACAAAGAGAGAGAGAGAGAGATTATAACTACTATGATTTTTAAAATAATAATGTTTTCTAAAGCAGAACTGGGTGTGAGTATAAAAACAAGTTTTAGCACACAAGTAATTAAAACATTTCCATGGTGCATCACCATGGAAGCTAAGATATTATTCATCTTTAGTGGAACTTGGCTGAAATTGATGCTTATTGCTGAGAAAAGACAAAATGACAATAAATTTTAATTAAATAGAGAAGAGGCTGCTCTTAGTTTTGGTTAGCTTTTTTGGTTAGGGATCAGCTTTTATAGTACTGGATTGTGGAAATGATTTTTCTGGCATAAAGTTCAGATTCCCTTTCCTGTTTCCTAGGAATTTTAGCATACTTCTGTGTGCCAGTGATTTATTATGAATGCCTCTAAACTCATATTACATTTAGTGGATGATGTCTTTTCTTTGCTAAGTAAGTTATGTAATATTCTAATTCCTTTAAATTGACAGATTCTGTAGTCCAATCTAAATCTTTCAGGGGTTCCCCCGAAAGGGTGGGATGTGTGTGAATCATCACAAACATTAATATTCTTCTTCACATATTATGTAGGGTCTCAACATTAATAACATTTTTTTAAGAGTAGCCCATCTTGCCTCAGGCAGAAACAGATTGCCAAATGTTTATGTTTATCCCCACCCTGCCTCCACAATGATCCCAGATAATTAATTCCACTGACTAGGAGAACTGTGGGGTGAAGTTTCGGATTTCACCAGCTCTCACTTTTACTCCACATGTACCAAATCAATTCATTAAAGATTACAAATTCTTTAAAAGCTTAGTTTAAAATAGCAAGAGATGTAACTTACAAATTTCCTAACTGTCAGATGGGGCCTGTGTATTTTTAGGAATGAGGAAATCACAAAGCGGCATCATGGCTGTGAGCCAGAGGTGGTGGAGTTCTACCATCTTGATTCAATTAAAGCTTCTTGGTAAAGCTTTTAACATCACAATTTGCTTTCAGATGTACTACACCTACCAGTCATGTTACAGATTTTATGCATGCTCTAAATTTCTTATTTAAAAAAAAAATAAATAATTTTTTTTATTATCATCATCAAATTTGTATTGACCTTTACTGTTTGATATATCTAAATGGAATTAATTGGGTTTTAAGAAAAAAGAGAGATATGGTGATCTATGCAATTGTTTAAAATTATGAGTCACCATTTGCAAACATTGTTATCTGTTTTTTTTTCAGTGTTTTATTGTAAATGAAAATGCATCATCCCAGCAAAAAAAAAAAAAGAAAAGAAAATCCCATGCTCGTATAAACCATTAATTGTGACGTTATCACTTTAAGTTTTTGCATAATTATGGGTACAGCAAGTTATTTCTATGAATGGTAAGTATGGTTCTTTCCAAAAGCTGGGCTGCTTGCCTGAGTTTAAATCTCAGTTGTGCCTGCCACAGTTTGGCATGCATGGTTTCCTTTTCCTCACTGACCAGTTTTCTCCCATATTTAAAAAAAAACACAAAGAGTTCTAGTAAGGCTTTTTCTGCCACAGTTTGGAGTGCTGGGCTCCACTTATCACAGGATTGGCAATGCTTTCTAGTGGACAACTGTGATATTATGTTCCTTCACCAGGGTTGTCTCCCTTGTACATCAGTGTTTAACACAGCAACACACTGAGAACATGATGTTATCGTGTTCATCTGGTATTGCTGCTCACTACCAATTTAAGTAATTGTTAGCTAATACCAGCCCCACTAGACTTATATAAATGTTATCTCTCTGTTTTTCAGTTAAAAATGGCACCAAAAAAGTGTCATTCCAGATGAAACAAGGCTAAATCCATTATTACCTTTATAAAGCTGATCATTTCAAATAGAAATATATGGAAGAAGTTTGAGCTGCACAGGGATTGGTGTCTGTGAGCAACCATTTATAGAATGAAGTTAGCTATGAGCTTATAAGGCATAGTTGTTGAATGAGAAAACTGTAGTATGGGAAGAAAGGTTTCTGGTTTGAAAGTATAGAGCAAACCCTTTATTTACAAGCAACTAATTAAATGTTGGCCACAATTCCTTTGCAAGAGTCGGCTTCTCAACCTTTATCACAAGAAGATGGTTAAAATAGGTTGGATTGTTGGCTAAGTAGCAGCTAGAAAACCCTTGTTTATACATGGAAACAAGAAAAAGTGACTTTACTAGGATAACAGGACAATACCTTGGAGCATTTGTGGAGACCAGGTTGAAATATATTATTTTAGGCAACAACAGCATGTTAAAAGAAAGGCCAGAGAAAAGTATAAGGGAAACTGCATTTGTTCTACAACTAAGCATGGTGGGGAGAATATGAAAGTATGGGGTTTTATTGGTAATTTGGCTGGTGACTTAATAAAAGTTGGAATTCTCACAAGAGAGAGAGACCTCTCAATATTCTGCAGTGCCATCAGATGGGTGATGGACTTGTGCTATAACACGATAATGATCTTAAGCACACATCAAAGTTCCATAAGCGCAACTTTGCTAGTAAAAAAATCAGGACTTCTTAAAACAGTGGTTTGGCACTCTCAATCTCCAGACATGAACTCCATTAAATCTGTTGAATGGACTAGACCAAAGAGTAAAGGGAAGAGGTCCAACCAATATCAGTCAGCTTTTGAGATACTTGCAAGAGGAATTGTGATTACTTGAAAGTTAATATTTTGAAAAGTAACCGAACAGAACACTCAGAAATGTGCACCAGTTATCACATGAGTGATGGCTATTTTTGAAAACTTGTAGTGATACAATGTCACAATTAATGGTTTTTACGTTCCAATACATTGTTTATCTGATTTTTTTTTGTTTTTGTTGGAATAATGCATTTTCATTAACAATGAAATATTGAAAAGGCAGTTAACAGTGTTTGATATGATGGGCTGATAATTTTTAGTGTGTTGGAATATATTTTTTAACTCTTGTAAGCTTCCTTGGTTTTTCACACTGTAGGCAAAAAAAAAAAATTCTGATGAAGCCATCTGTGGACAGTAAAGAGGAACATGGTTATCTGTCCTAGTATTGTCTTTGCATCAGCAGGAGACAGAATAATAACAGATTTCTATTCTCAAATGGCTAAGTGGTTTAGTTTGTCTGTAATCCATTCTATTTTCTGACATTTCTAGTACATTAAACAATCAACAACGATCTGTTTGTCTGTGTCTCTCTCTCTCTCTAGCTATGATCCAAAAGTCTGGCCGGAGGCTATGAGAAATAGTATGACTCATTAAAATGATCTTCAAAAAACAAATGAGCTTATATTGCCAATCTGCCTTTTATGAATGAGTAGTGTGGGTATTCAGTTAAAGGTAACTTAAGTAACAATCACTGGATAATTATAACATTGATGAATATTGACAAAATGAAACAGATTTTTTGAGAAAGTTAAATTCACACTGTTCTAGTTGATTGGTTTGGTCCATTATTACATTATTTTATTTGGGGCATCTAGAACACTAAGTATGGAAAAGAGAGAGTGCATGGCCCCAGAAACAGAGGTTGGTACAAAAATGCCTGATACTTTAAAATACCAGGACTTTTACTGGTTAGGAGTTGAGAGCTGAGCAACAGAAACCATGTCACTGGCCAGACAAAAACAATCCATACCCATTAGGTATAAAATCAGAGCTGCCTCATCAGCCAGCATTGTTTTGCCATTTGTTGCACCAAAAGACATTACTTCATTTTAATAATACAAAATATCCACTCTAATTTAGTTTTAGATTTGCATTACTCTTATTTAGTCCTAAAAGTTCAATATGAGAAAGGCAGTTGTTCTCCAAATAGAAAAGTTTATTTTTTAAAGAATAAAATTTAATTAAAATTTTTAAGTTGGGAGTTTTCAGCATTAAATAATATCGCAGTATTTTGACTGATTAAAAAATTGCTATATACACCCACAGTTTGTTTATATCTCTTCAATTAGAAGAGTGAGACAAGCAGGTTTTATTGGATAGTGGCTGACTGTTTTAAAACAGCTACTACTATGTCACATAGAACATGCAGTGATTTATGACAACTCCAACCTTTCTGCTTACCATGACTGAGTAGAAGTTTTGAAGGGTTGCTAATTTGTTATTACAGACAAGGCTCACTGAAGGTTGGGGATCGGATTATTGCCATCAATGGGTATAATGTAGTCCACCTGTGCCTGTCAGAGACCATGGCGTTGATGCAGGAGAGCGAACTTCACGCATCTATTCTAGTGGAATATGATGTGTCTGTGATGGGTAAGTTATAATTAGTGTATAACATGCTGGCTTTTAACACCACCTGTCTTGTGGAAATATATACAGTGAAAGAAATGTTTATTTGTCTGAACTTTGCTTCCAGAACTAACATGTCTAGTTTAATTTATCTTAGCTTAGTTTCATTTCCACAAGATTGGAACAACTTTTACATTGGCGGGGAGGGCTTACCAGTATAATTTTAACACTGATTCATACTAACATTATTAACTGCTCTTGCCAGTAATTTATTCCTTTTATTCACAATGTCATTCATGAAAATCTTCCTGACATCAGACTTTAGCTTATTGATAATTATGACCGTTTGTATTGGTAACAGCAGATAACTGAAAGAATTTGTCGTTGGTTTAAAGGAAAAACAAAAAAAAAAAATGTGCACACAGAACTCTAACAGATTTCCACTTAAATGTCTACAATCCAAACTACAGTGGTGGTCAAAATTATTACACAACCTAAAATAAGCCTTTTGTTTAAGTGTAATCAAATCATAGCTGCTGCAATGTTTAAGTATTTGTTTTGTTTCTGATCAATCATTAGGGAATTTCATTCTTTAGTCAAAACAGTGTTGCAAGATGTGCACATACTGAAGCTTGATTTACCACTCTGCAGTTTTACATTGTAATGTACAATGAACACTAAACATTTTGTTTAAAACCACAATTGATGCAATAGTTTCGGCTACTTCTATAGATCAGTCAAATGCTATGAATAATCCTCTTGTATGCTTTAAAAACCAATGTTTTTGCTTTTATATTTGATAGCTTGGTTGATTATTTTTAATAATTTATTATCAGCTAAAAGACTCTTTTTTTTCTTTTTCATTTGATGTATTTTAAATGTAGATTAGTTTTTTAAGTTTAGATTTATAATAGAATACATTGTTGGCTTGTATGAGTATGAAGCAAAAATTCATTGGTTTTCTTTTAGTGCCGTGCTTCACCATTATCACTGTAGACAGTTTTCAAATTCAAGGACAGTGTCATCTGCGATGTAATTAATTCCTAAACTACAGTTGGAGATGTGACTTTGGTGCGGATAGGTTTTAAATTTCAGCTTAATCCAATGCAGCACTCTTCATTTTGTTGCTCCTTCAATATAACATTTTAAATTTCAAAGAAAAAGAGTTGTAACACTTTAATTTAAAAGAATTTGATAGCAGTTTTGGGAGTTAAAACCATAAATCAAACTATTTTAGAATCTAATCTATTATTTTAATGTTTAAGAATATAATTTTTATGTATCGGATTACAAGAAAGGTATTTAGCAAGGTTTTGGAGATTTACTGGTAATAAAGGATTTAACCAATATTCTCACATTGGCTTTCATGTTGTTTTTTTTGTAAATTGTTAGTTTGTAGCGAGGCATATGAGCAGATGGATAGGTGTTACAAGTTTTTGTATCCACATATTACAGCCCTGATCTGTAGATGCACACTGAGTATGCTTTCATTCTTTGTTGTTTTTTTTTTCCGGAAGATTTCTAAAATCTCTCAAGATATTTTGGCCTCTACTTTTAAGTTTTTTTGTTTACAAAACAGATTATGTTTATAAAAATGTGTATGTAGGTGCAAATGTATATTTGTTTGAGTGCACTATTTCATAAGAGAGTGAATATTACTAGTTTCAACTCTGACTAACAGTACAATGGGTTAGTATTAGTTGATCAAGTTAACCATTACCTTGTAGCTATCAGCTTCATTTCATAAACATCTGATTATCACCAATGTTTCTATTCTGACAGCTGCTGTACAAAATGCAACAGGCCCTCTACTGGTGGAGATAGAAAAGAATCCAGGAGCGCCTTTAGGGATAACTCTGTCACAGAAGAACTATCAAGGGAGGCGATGCATTTATGTAGAGATTGTTGAACCAATGGGAATTGCAGACAGGTTTGTTCTAATTTTTTTGCAGTTTTGTTTGTTTATATTTATTTAGTTTGTTTTTTTTTTTTGTGAATTTGATTGTATGGTACATTGTTGTGTATTTATTTGTGCAGTACAATGTTGTGTATTTGTTTGTTTTGTTGTTTTTATATCTTTGTGTGCTGTATTTGTTTGGATACTTTTCAACAAAATGACGGGAAATTAATTAATTAAAAAATTAATTTTTTGCTGTGATTGTTTTTATAAAATCTGATTTTTCATTTTGTAAGGAATATTTGTTTTATATGAAAACAAATATAAAAAATGCTATATGCTCGTGTATAAAATAAAATTTATATTAAACCACTTGGAAAAAAATGTAAGCAAAGTATTCTAAACAGTTACTGCATTAATGTTCTAGACATTTTAGAGGTAAAAGAATGCTAGTGTTAATTTGACATGAGTGTATTTTCCTTACAGAAGTGGAGCCATCCATGTTGGTGATCATTTGTTGTCAATAGATGGTGCTGGTGTGGATCATATGTTTTTGGCAGAGGCCAGCCAGTTGCTGAGGTCAGGGATAGAAGAGCAGATCAGACTGGAGATTATTCCAGTCAGCCACATCCAGCAGAGGGCGTCCAGAGAGGCCATGGCGAGGAAGGGTAAGACCTCATATTCTGATCTATTATATTGTGCGTTCATTTTTTTTTTTGAAAACTGAGATCTCTCTGTTTTGGTAGTGCTTCACCTGGTTGGACAAGAGGTTTATGAGCCCCACAATTTAAAAGATCTAAACATTTTTGTTTTCGAAACAATTTTACATACAGTGGCAGACAAAAGTTTAAGAAACTGACAGAACAAACATAAATTAGAACAAAGTATGTAAAAGCGATGGCATAATGCTGATAGAAAAGCTATTTTTTTTTAAATCATCAACATGATGATTAGTAATGTGAAAGAAGTTCACAGCAACAGAAGTTTAAGAATGGATCGAACATATTTGAAATATTGTGGAAAAAACCCAATTTTTAGAGATAACCAGATTATGGAAGTATTTGTATCTGTTTGCATAGCAATAAACATCAATTATAGCATGACGACTCTTATGTATGGTATCTGCAAGATCAATACATTGGTCTGTGCAAATATTGGCTTGTCAACCGAATAACTTGGAACAGTTGATCCAGATTATTGGGCCTTTCCATCTTAATAGCTTTGTTCATATCATTCCACAGATTCTCTATTGGATTAAAATCAAGGTTTTGAAGTGGCCACTTTAGAACTCAAATTTTCTGATTTGTGAGACACTGCCTAATGATGGCAGCTGTTTTGGATCTTTATCATTTTGGAAAATCAAGTTGAGAGGGAGACAGTCCTCAGCATATAATTCTAGTATATCGGTCAATATGTCCAGGTAAACAAACTGGTCCATTATTCTCAGGATACACTGAATAGGGCCTGTCTCTTTTCAGAAGAAATAGCTCCATACCATAATGGACTCGCCTCCACCTTTTGATTGTTGGTTTGGTACATTTAGAATGGAATGCTTCACTGAATCTTTGCCACGCACAAGTTTGAACATTTGATTCAAACCTCTGGAACTATGATTTGTCAGGCCAGAGCACTCTGGCCCACATTTCTGGGATCCAATGAAGATGGTCCTTAATGAACTAAAATCAAGTTCTTTGGTTTTTCAAGAAAACAAAGGGTTTCTTCCTGGCAATATGCCTCATCAGTTTTAAATCACAGACATTTGTGGACAGTTCTTGCAAAGATCAGTAGATCTTCTGAATCTCTTAAAAGGTCATTCATTGGACATCTTATGCTGGCCAATTTCAAACAGATGCTTAATTTTTCAATTGGCCCAAGCAACGGTATTTTGGGATCTGCCACTTCTCTGGTGTTTTATGTAGCCACTTGTTTGTTTGTAGGGTTTCCAGGCTAGATAACAAGCCATTTTGTTGCATTTGACCTGCTCAACAATCTTGGAATAGAAATTTTTTCTTCTGCAACTCCATGATCTGATCATGTTTTGTTGGACTGAAACTGCTTTTTTTCCCCCATTGTAGAATGCTAAAAATGTTATGCATTAGTTTACTGTATTCTGTTGGTTTGTCAGAAAAAAAAACAAACAAATATATGAGGTTAATATCAGTGTCCTTAAACATTTGTTGCCACGGAATTCCATCATAATGTAGAAATAGTGAGAGTAAGTGAAATGCATACTGCTGATCATGCTGATGTATATGTGAGTCAAAAGAACAAGAAATTACTTTTCTATCATGTAATTTCCATATTTTATGTGTCAGTTTGTTTGTTTTGCCATCGTCTTAAACTTTTGTCTGCCACTGTACATGGGTGTGGGTAGTCTCATACTAATCCAGTGTAATTTTCTCGGTCATCTTTCAACTGCATATTGATATCACTTTCTTGGTTAAAGCAACATTTTACAAATATTACTAAAATAGATTATTCAGCATCTCTTTGCTCTAATAAATCTTTTTGTTGTTGTTAAAGTCCTTCTTGATTCTTTTTTCTATTAAGCAACAGTTTTTGTCAGCTTCCATGGCAGAAAGTAGTCAACAGTGGCCAAAGCCCAACCATACTTACTCAATGTAGCAACTTTAAAAATCTTTGATTTATTTTCTTTTATTATTTCAAGACTTTATATTGCTTGCTGCTCAAGGAGAACCAAGAGCAGCTGCCACATTGATATTTCTTTGTTCACTTTTTCAGCGCTGCTGCCAGCTCCTTGCATGCCTTCATCCATATCAACACCAGCTCTCTGTTTACCGCACAGTCCCTTCAACACACTGCAGACCTACAACACCATGAGATCCACAGCATCTTCTGGACCTTGTGGAACAATCTCTTCCAGAGCTTCTAGCAATCACAATGGCAGGTCATGGACCAGATCAGACAGAAAGCAGTCATCATCAAGTAAGTCTCTTGAGTTAGTATTGATGATATGGATGGCGGGATTGTATCTGGTGGGGTTGTTTTGTGTTTAGCATTTTCGGAAAACTTATTAACCTATCTGATTAACTTTTTTTCATTAAGTAATCAAATTCTGTTGCTACTCAAATTTAGCATAGAATTAAAAATTGAGTAAATATTAATGACAAGTGGTCATCATTTAGAGAAATTCTGCAATCTAAATGTTTGCTGTGGGGAGTTCGAACCCATTTGAGTCAGAATCTTATGGCTGTGCTGGATGGAGAGAGAGAGTAAAACCCAGGCCTTTTTTGGTACAGCTTTTCTTTTACTCAGCTCTTCCTACATTTTGTTGTTTCTTCCCACAGGCTGCCGACCATTTACAGTTTCTGGTGCGTTTAAAACCATTTCTTTTCTTTTTTTAAATCTAATTGCACATTTCAATTTAACGTGGAATAAATCTGCTATTTCAGATTTCAGTAGTTACCTGCATAATTCATATACACTTTTTCCACAGATATTTTACCATCAAAATTTTTGGTGCATAAATTGCGTGAGGAATTTCAAAAGCAGAAATGATCTGTAACATAATATCATGGAGAAAGTTCTAGAGCAGTTTTGTTAATTAACACCTGCATTTATCTTTTTTTGTTTTTGCTAATATCGTGTGACACTCTGACACACAAAACTTGCTCAAGTACTTTCCCACTGTTCACACAAGAATTACATTAACTCTACATAGGATTTTCTTTTACCCTGAACTCAAATGGATGACTATACCATGCTGTGAGGCCAGCCACACATCAGATCAACGTAACATGTTGCAGACTTGTCCCTTTCTTTTTGTTGCTCTGGTGAGTGGCTGGTCTGAGACCAGTTGGGGCTTTGGTGGTGGGAACACAGTGCACAAACATCATTCTGGACCATAGGTCTGCTTCTATAGCTACTAACGAGCTAAAAAGAAGATACAAATGTCTGATTCTTACAGCCTTATGGACAGAAAAAAAATCTATTATACAGCAAGTCCTCAGGTTATGTAATGCTCAACATACGTAAATTTCAAGGATACATAAAAGCCCACTGAAAAATATCAGAGAATTTCGAACTGCTAAATTCTTTATGTACATGCGAATTCACGTACTACTTGTAATTGTGCAGTGGTGGCAGGTGCTATGCACTGCACCTTTGTATCTCAGTTTCACGTGTTTATCTGCATCTCAAGTGTTGGTGATCCGCAAACCTCTGCTTTGCACACCGTTGCAATCATTAGTAGGCATACAGGTAACATGAAAGGTTCTAGTGCAGGGGTGGGCAAACGTTCCTCCCCAAGGGATACATGGAACATCCGTAAGGCCTCTAGCGGGCCGCATTTGACAAAAAACTAAATTTACTAAATGATAAATTTAATAACTTATTTTCGCACAAAAATACAATTATTCATACAACTGTATTATTTGGTACACAAAGAAAGTAACAGATAAAACTGAATTTAATGTTATGTTGCTTCATAAGTGTTACTGAACAGTTAAACTCTTAATGAGATTTATGCAATTACACACAATCCTGCACAAGTTTGTTGATGCTTGTAGTTATACACAAGACAGAGTGCAAAATTGAGTCTGTTAGAAGAGACCTGTTCTTTGATTTGTTAATGTTCATGGATGAGAAAGTCTGTTCACAAATATAGGTTGAAGCAAAGAATACACATTTTTCTGGCAAACTTTTTCAAATTACCAAACTTCTCTGTACTGAGTGATGCATAGAATCCAGTCAGTTTCATATTCTTAAAACTCTCCTTCAGAGTATTGTCTGCTTGGAGATCAATTAACTCCAACTGGAGATCATTTGACACTGCTTCAATATTAAATGAAAAGGGGTACCTCAGCAAATTGAACTGATCTTCCATAGATTTAAAATCAGCAAACTGCCTTGAAAACTCATCTTTTAAAGCGGATACCTGCTGACTGTATTTCTCTGAACAGACTTGTGGGACAGTCTGTGTCTGTAGCAAGGGAAAATGCACAAAGTTGTGCTCACTCAGTTGTTTGGAAAAGAGTACTAGTTTCACTTGAAATGATATAATTTCCACAAACAATTCATGTGCAAAAACACCCTTGCCTTGTAACTTAGTGTTCAGTTTGTCGAAAATGTCAACTGTGAACTCTAAATCGCACACCCATTCTGTCTTTTTCATGTTACTTAAAAATTCACAACTAATGTTCTTCATTTCAAGAAAGAGCAAAATTTCTTCTCTCAGATTCCACACTCTTCTCAAAACATTTCCCAGGCTTAACCAACGTGCATTGCTATGATACAGTACATCTGAATATTCACACTCAATATCATCCAGCAGATTTCTGAACTGCTTGTGATTTAGCCCCCCTGGCTCGGACTAAGTTAATGACATGTTCCACAGGATCAATCAGCATGTTTGAAATCCAGGACAGATTTACACAGACTTTCCTGATGAATAATGCAATGGAATGATAACACAGTGTGAAGTGGATGCTTACCTTTCACTGTGTCATTAAGCAGCTTTATGAGGCCAACATGTTTTCCTGTTAATGCAGGTGTACCATCTGTTATGCTTGCCAATTTGTTCCAAGGTAAACCAGATCCATCCAAGCAGTTTTTAACACATTCATACAAATCTTGGCCAGTTGTGGTGTCCTTCAATGGTTCAACTGACAACAATTCTTCAGTAATTGCAAAATTATCAATTCCTCTAATAAACACAAGCAGATGTGCTGCGTCTTGCATGTCAGCATGCTCATCTAATGCCAGTGAGTACCACTCGAATAACTTGCCAGCCTCAAGCAGCTGTTCTGACAGATTCTGCGAAATGGCATCAATACGACAAACTACAGTTCTCCTTGACAAAGATATAGCTTCAGTTTTTTTTCTGACTTCTAGACATGCAATATCAACAGCATCAAGCATACAGTCCTTTAAAAATTCTGCTTCAGAAAATGCTTTTTCATATTTGGCAATTTTACAAGCAAGCACAAAACTGGCCTTTGTGGCAGCCTCTTGTATGGTCGTTTGTTTTACAAAAAACGTTTGTTGTTGTTTTAAACTTCTCAACATGTCATTGGCTTTTCGCTGTAGTTCACTTTCTGATAAATTACTTCCACAATTTCTGTGCTTAGTCTGAAAATGTCTCTTCAAATTATACTCCTTAAAAACAGCAACACTGTTATGGCATATTAGGCACACTGCTTCACTTCTAATATTTGTAAATAAATATTTGTACATCCATTACATGTTAAACGTACGGCATTCATCTTCATTTTTCTGTTTATTTTTTGTAGTTTTTGTAGCACTCATTGTTGTCCGTTTCTGTTTAAACATGGCCATGAAATCTCATTGTAGTCTCGTTAAGCGTGTTATTCTGTGCAAGAACATTTGTGGGTCGCACAAATAGACCTTGTGGGCCGCAGTTTGCCCACCCCTGTTCTAGTGCATTGAATGAGCGTAAAATGATTACGCTGGAGGAAAAAGAGGATATCATTAACAAATATGAGGGCAGACTTGATTTAACTGCCATTGCACATACTGTGGGGATGGCTGTAAACACAATTGTGAAGGATATGGAGAGAATAAAAGAACATACGAAAGGATCTGCCCTGATGAAAGCAATGCTCTGGCTTAATTGAGGAAATGGAAAAATTATTAGCTTTGTGGATTGAAGACCAAACCCAGGAGCATGCACAGCTCAGCCTCAAGCTTATCCAGGCAAAAGCCAAGAGTCTCTATGACGACTTACAAGTGAAAAAAGGTGTAACCGAGGGTTCCATTGTGGAAAGTCATGGATGGTTTAATTGGTACAATGCTCATGCAAACCTGCATAACATGAAAGTTAGTGGTGAGAGCGCTGTTGCTGAAGAAGATGCGGCCAAAGAATTTTCTATTATGTTGGCTGAGATTATTGATGAGGGAGGATATTTGTCCAAACAACTGATTAATGTTGATGAGACGGGATTATTTGGAACAAAATGCCGGAACGGACCTACATTGGGAAGGATGAGATGATGATGCCTGGTTTTATGTTGGCAAAGAACCGCCTTATGTTGATGCTTGGGGGCAATGTGGAGGGTGAGCTCGAGCCTCTGCTAGTGTACCATGCTGAGAATCCATGTCTCTTTCAGGGTATCTGTAAAGGTTCCCTTCCTGTGATTTGGAAATCCAACGACAGTGCCTGGGTGAAAAGGCACACTCTCAAGGAGTGGTTCTGGGACCACCTGATTCCTGAGTTGAAGGAAAATTGCAGGGAAAAGAACATTCCCTTTGAGATACTGCTTGCTCTCATTAATTCCCTTGTTCACCCACAAACCCTCAATGATTACCATCCGGACATCAAGGTGGTGTACATTCCAGTAAACATTAATTCCATTTTGCAGCTGATGAACCAGGGGGTCATCACAACTAAGGCCTACTACCTCCACTGCACGTTTTCCCAGGCTATCAAGGCTACTGATGAGAATAGGAAGATGCTGAGGGTGTTATGGGGGGCCTACAATATCCCTCATGCCACCAGGAACATTGCAGCAGCATGGACAAGGTCAAGGCAATCAATATGAACGGTGTCTGGATGGGATGAAAGTCTGCCCTCAGTTTGTCCATGACTTCGAGAACTTTACAGACACTGTCGACAAAGTATCCAAAACAAGTCGTTGACTTGGCTCATCAACTCTGGCTGGAGGCGGAGGTTGATGATGTGGCAACGTTACTCGAGAGCCATTCACAGGAGCTCTTGAATGAAGACCTGATGAAGTTGGAGACCTAGAGGGAATGCTGTGAGGAAGACCTGCTGACAAAGAATATTGAAAGAAGTTTACAATGAAGGGGTTAGCTGATACCTTGAGGTTGGTTGATGCTGGACTGGCTGCTGTTGAGGAGATGGATATGAATGTTGAAAGACTGGGTATTATTTTGTGGGATAATTCAAGATGGATTATCCTGCTACAAAATCATTTACGAAGAAAAGAAGCGAGCAGCCATTCAATGAATCCTCAACATCTTTAACAAGGTTGATAAACCTTCTAGTAATTCCTCTGAAGTACCTGAAGCGTCAACCTCCACCACTCCAACTCCTTAATCTCACCATTCACTGCCTCCCGATCATCAGCACCTTGTATACCTGAGCCCGTAACTCTTGAGCCCAACGACCCTAAGGAAGAGCTTGAAACCTCCTCTCTTCTTCTTCTCCTCCTACCACTCCAATGTAATGGAGGCACCTTCTCATTAACCTCCAAGTCACTTCATGTAAGCAAGCCAGCACTAGGAATTAAGGGGAAAGATGTCCAATTAATTACTGTATTTAATCCTTTTTTTAAAATTCAGGTTGCTAAAGTGTTACAGTATTTTTAATCTGCCTATATTATGCAGGTGTACAGTACTGTTATGGTATTTACAGTACGAAATCCGACTTACGTAAAACTTGACTTATGTAAGGGTCTCCAGAACGGAACCCTTACGTAACTCAAGGAATGTTTGTATCTTGAAAATGGAGGTGTGTAAATTATGTTGGATATTTAAACTTTCTATTTTTTGGCTTCCTAAATCAGGAAGTGTAAATAATGTAAGTAAATAGTAGTAAATTCTTACAGGCATTGTAACACTTTAGTCAGCATACTGTAGTAGTAATACACAGGTGTGAATCTAGATTTACAGTTCATTTTCAAAATATTTTGGCACTAACTCCAAAATATAGCACCCTTGTGACAAGCAAAACACTTATTGATTTTTGGAAGGTTAGTCTTCCTGTACAGACTCTTGGGATGTCTCTCTCTCACATCCATGTTAACTGTCTAGGGAGAGTTTATATGTAAAAGCTTAGGTTTGTTATTATTTCAACATCATTTTCTTAAAGGTAAGAAAAAAAAAACAAAGCACAGTAAAATTTTATTTATTCATATTTCATGCAGGTAATTGGGTATTTGAGTCTCTCTCAAACTAATGTCAGCATAATATAAACAAAAATATTGTCTTATGGTTTACAGTAACCATCTGGATGTTTTTCTTCCTATTTTAACTAGTGGACTGTTAAAAGTTTAATTTTCATAACTATGTCCAGCAAATGTCATGGATGTGTTGACTGCAGGTAGTCAGATAAAGTTACAGTTGTCATGGTGACCAAGTGAATAGCCTCAGTCAGCCCTTTGCTGATAGTGTCTTATCAATCTGTTTGCTACTTTGGATATCCAGCAACTCTGGGAACTTACTCTAGAACAGTGAATGTGCAATTCAAAAATACGGCAGACACAAAGATCCAGACTATCAGAAGCATTTTTTAAAAATGAAATAAAACAAAATTGGTCACAGATATGTACAGCGTTTCTTTCTTTCTTTCTTTTTTTTTATTTTGAAGTTATTTCACTGTTTGAGAGTTAAAAACCTAGTTTTGTAAGTCTTTAAGGCATTGTTTTTATTTTAGTGAGAATTTAAAACAAATGCAGATTAATGGAGATTAATTATTTAGGCAACATTGCCCAAAAAAGATTAAATGGTGCTAATCCTGATAACATGATTCTGTGTTAACCATGGTCAATATACTACCACACTTCACTATCATGTTCAAGAAAAAACAAATGTGTTATAGAATCAAAGAAATCTATTTTACAGGAAAAAATTGCAAACTATGGTTTCCAAGTTATGAACTAATGTGAAAAAAAAAATTCACAAATTCTGTTGATATTAGTTTATTTTAAAAATAATTTTTAGATGGATCTTTGCTTTGCTTCTTTGAGCTGACATTTCTCCACAAAGTCTTACATTAAGATGATGTTCATGAAGCAGTCCCCATTAGGCTCTACTGCCTGCTTCATTTGGTTCATTTATGGTAGGCTCAGGATGGACTGCAGTTATCTTTCTAGGCTGATTTGGCTGCTGTTTCTTTCAAAGATGAAGCAGTAACAGCTATTACCAGGAATTGACTATGTATCTGTGGTTCATATGTTGTTGTTGGTATATAAGTACAATGACAGCACCCCACTGTTTCTTTTCTAACAATTTCTGGAAAAGCTGATGACATTCTTCATTTGTTTTACTGACTGCAGCACATAATAAGAAGTTCTCTTTAATATCTCTCTTGTCAGTCTTAAAACCAGCATGATGGAAACAGTTGGTGATAGTCCTGCATCACATACAGTGCATCTAACATGTTGATCTGAAACTGCTTTGTCTGACTCTGACTGATATGGATCAAGTATTTCTGTATCACTAGCTGTCAGTACTAGCTCCTGAAATTCTAGATTATGCCCTGATTACACAGTTGGTTTTGGGTGTCATAAATATAGATTCAGGTGTTTCTAAATGAGAATTGTAGGGTTGGGCTAGGCAACTATCTACAGTGAATGAAATCTGCCTTTACTCTGTTTTAATCTTTGCTGCAAATTTACAAATCTCTTCAGAGATCAGAGTCATTCAAGCTTTGACATTGAATGTGTACTTGACTGGTAGTGTTGTTTTTTTTTTTCTTTAAAACATTATGGTTTTTAAAAGAACTTTTATTCTCTACTAGGGAAAATTTATCTGTGTTATTCTTATTGGCACCAATCAAGGCAAAGACATTTCTTTGATTATTTTGCTGCCTGCACTTTTATCTCCCTTCAGAGCCAGTTTTCTTTGGGAGGCTTTGATAAAAAAAAGCAGCAGTCTCATCTGCATTGTATGTCTTGAGGTTGGAATTTTCGTAGATCTGCAGAAGTTTGTTTTTCCAACAATCTGTCATTTTGAGTTTAACATCAGCTGATTCCCAAACACTAGATTCATAAGGGCTCCCCTTTCTTTCCACCTTCCAAAGCTGGCGTAAAATTTGCAACTTCCAGTTCTTTTGCTAGTTCACTGGCTTGTGTGAGCAAAATATGGCCAGATATTGGTATGCTTGTGGCCAGTGCCTAATTAAATCAAGAAAACATACCTTTTCCATTTGGTTGCTCTCTCCCATTCTCATTTGTTTTTTTTTTCTTTTTTCAAAGTGTACAAGGTTGGCACATCTTTGGTCTTTTTGCAACTTTTTAGAATGGAAGAGGGAGTTGAATTAGGGATCCAAACTTTGCTACAGTGCATGATTGGAGAGTTTCTTTTCATCAGCTTTTGCAATGAAGGTAAACCACAGCTATGGCCACAAAAATTAAAGAGTCTGAAAGGGCTAACTTCTTGTATACATGTTGTGCTTTGAGTAATTTATTTTAGGTAATACAAAACTGGCTTTAACCCATTGAACCCTGATAGTTTTATTTGATCATTACCCTGTCTCTCTTACAAACATGATAGTCACCATTTGCAAACTTCATTTCCTAAGGTCCTGTTGTTAGGTACTCACTGATTTGCTCCTTTGCATTAAAGACTATAAATAAACATGGCCATGTGCTCAGAGCTCTGTACATTGTGCTTTTGGTAGAGTAATGTTGGCATCTCAGCCTGAAATATTGGGTTCATAGGTTCAAAGGGCTAATGTTATTCTGCTATGCAGTCTCATTATGAAGAATTCAAATATAAAAAATAAGGGAGACTAGGTGTGATGACATTGTCAAACCATTGTTTGTTTTATTTTTTATTTTATTTATTTGATCTGATAAATGGCTAAATTTTGTTGTAATTTTACAGTAACAGTTTATTTTAGGTTGCTAGTACACTGGTTTCCAAACGCTAGGCAACCAACAAAATAACAGAAATATTTCCAAAATGGCTAAAGTTATATTTTAAAAATGTTCACATGAACTTCTCTTTATGTAACAACTTAAAAAAAAATACAGTATTAGAAATATTATGCAAACAGAAGAAAAAGTGGGTATAAAATGCATATAATATGTGATGGAATTAAATATATGTAAAAACGAATGCTTCATAGTGCTGTCATGTGTTGATATAGTGCACTGAGATTGGTTTTCATGGAAGCAATCAGAAAGTGCCACACCTGCAGTAGGACTATAAGAGCATAGGCAGTGATATTATTCTAGTGTGGTGAATGTGTAGTGATTACTATATGGCTCTTGCAAAAGAAATATTACATGACAAATATATAGAAATCAAAGTCTATCTAGTGAAGGCTGCTCCAGACCTGTATGCAAGACTCTGAGGAGGATGTGTGAACGAACCTGGTACTGTTGACAACAGATGTGATCTAGGAAGAAAGCCAAAATTTTTCAGAAGTGATGCAAAGTACTTCAGGTTATGTTTTTTCTCTGTGTGAAAGGTGATGGGTCAGTAGAGATTCCTTCAAGAACAATAAGATGCACATGAGCGCGAAGTAGTCTTAGCGGATATGTAGTTAATAAAATGCTTGCTGAGAAGAGGCAACCAAACAGCGAGTCTGAAACGGACAGCAAAAGTGAAACAGTGGGATGATCAAACCTGGAAAGTTTGAACTGTTTGGCAATAATCAGCACAAATTTGTTCAAAAGTGGACTGGGGGTGGGTATAACAGTCTGTGTATAGCGGTTACATTGAACATTGGGATGGGTTGATACGAGTGTGGAACTGTTGCATAAAATCAAAGGTATACTCACTGCCAAGGCAGGTTCTCATTTATTATGTTATTTCTTCAGGAAGGCATCCCCTTGGGTTGGGATTTTCTTCCAACTTGACAATGACCCTAAGCATGCAGCCAATGTGTATGATGTAAAACTATCTGGAATGTAAAGAGGCTGATGGAACATTCACAAAGATGTCTTGGCCTGCAAAAGGTTCTGATATGAATACCAGTGAGATCATATAGAGTTATATTACTACTAAGAAAGTCAAATAGAATTCAAACATTTTAAATGAATTGCAGAAAGTGCTACATGGTATTTCACAATCTTACATTGGTAGCCTGTATGGGAACATGAAAACGAGGTGTCATTCTCTATATAAAGCAAAGGGCTTACAAAGTAAGTACTAATGCACTGTCATTTTGTATTTATATTTTCTGAAATAACGCATTGTGTATGCATTATATATATCTCTCAGTTGCAATCAGTTATTATTTTTGCATATCCTATTTGTGTTTCCATAATTATTTTCATTACTGTATGTAAATGAGTTCCAGTGGAAGTACGTAAGTTAGCTTTGGCTATTTGTAAAGTATTTATACCAAACTTGTTTGGTGGATACTCCAAGATAGAGTAAGTACTGTTGGCAGAATAGTGGCTGTATAGCTATGGACCCAGCTTGTAGGATAGTTAACTATGAACAGATGTGTGGTTTCTTGGCTGTGGACCCAATTTTAAATGCTTGGAGATGTTGTTTGAAGTTCTGTCCAGTGTTGACTGTTGATTGCAGCTCCAGCAAATGATCATTGTGTTGGCTTGGTGAAGCAGAACTTGAACTGATCTCTCTCTCTGGTGACAGGAAGGTTGGTATCAGCCTTAGCCATATACAGGAGGCTGCACAAAAGAAGACTCTCTGTGGGAGAGAGCTTGATCTGCTGCTATAAACAGGAGCAGTTGGAGTGATGTCATGAACATGCCACTTGGACAGCATGTATTCTCTTTAGTGAGTCAGGATTTAATCTTCATTATGACTCTCAGCATGTATTTATCTGGAGGGAATGTGGAACATGCAACTACCCAACAAACCTCACAGTAAGCATCACTACAATGGTGGTGGTATAATGTTCCGGGCAGGAATTTTACTGGGTGGGCATACAAACCTGCTTATGTTTTAGGATGGTGCCTGGCTGCAATGAGATACGGGACATGATTATGAATCCTTATGCCAGATCATATACAGGTTCAATTGGAGATAACTTTGCTTTACTCGACAATAACACTGGGACACACAAAGCACAGGAAATGGACCAATATTTTCAGGACAAAAACCAATGGTCAGCATGTTCTCTCTCCTGTGCTAAATCCTATTCAGAATATTTGGGATACTCTAGGCTGATGTGTTACCTGCCTCCCAAGATCAGTCCAAGAAATGCAACCTCCTCTGATAAGACAGTGGACTTCACTGTTCTTATTGATAGGGTTATAAGCAGCACGCAGAGCTGGTCTATATCGGCTGATTGATTATTTTAAAAATAATTAAAATTTTTCACTTTAAACTTTTTTTTTTTCTTCAGTGTCTGTAGCTTCGACCAGTCCATCGGTACTGACCAACAACAACCAGGTGTGCCATGCAGAGATTGTGGAGGTGATTCTCTACCATGACAGTAGGGGGCCAGGACTAGTGCTTGGAGGGGGTGTGTTTTCAACTGCAGTGTTGTTGGAGCCGCCTATTGTCACGCATGTGGAGCCACGATCTGCAGCAGACAGGTATGTGAAGCAGCAGCATTGGAGCTTCTAGGAGGTTGGGGTGGTGGTAAAGGAAAAAAACTGACATTAAATGTATAGAAGACAAAAAAGTATAATTATTCTTTCTGTTTGAAGTTTAATATACTGTTGTTTTTTTTTTTCTACAGTCTTATTATTTTTTTTTTTTTTATAGTTTTGGTATTTTTAATACTTCTATGAAGATTAGGATTTTGTTTAATTTTCCCAGAGTAATTATCTGTCAGTTATCCGTTGTTGTACGGGAGACATGATTGAAGTGCGCTCCAGACAACTGAGGCTGCCATCTTTTCCCGAAAAGCTTACAAACCAAACAGACACCAGAAGATGTTAAGTGTGGTGTTGGGCATTTTAAATAAGTCGTCTTCTGAGCAGCAGCAGCAGCAGCAGGAGGGCACAATAGCAACTTCTATAATTAACTTTTAAAACTGTTTTTGTTGAATTTTTTTTTTTAAAACTCTTAAAGTTATGCTTAAATTATCAATCTTTAATGTGATTGAAAATTTAACATCAGGTGGCTTGTGGTTCTCTGGTTAGCCTGCTGGACTGCTATGGTCGAGGGCCTAAGTTTGATCCTCAGTTGCGACCAACTCAGTCTTGTTTTTTTTGCTCTTTTTCACCAGCCAGTTGTGTAGATTTTCTCCAAGCACTCCAGTTTCCTCTCACATCTCAAAGTGAAAGGGTTCCAGTAGAGATTTCACTGGCAGTGTCAAACCTCTTATGGCACAAGATAGATAGCACACTCTAGTGGCTAACCACAACACTACACTTTCTCATCATGATTGTTTCCAATGTAGAAAAGTTACCTCTGTCATAGAGACTGGTGTATGAGACAACTTTTTCTTGAATACATTAAAATTTAGAAATAAATTTGGAGGGACAAAGCTGCGCCTTTCTCAGTGCACTGAGAATTAACTAACCTGTAGTTTTTGGTTATGTTCAGCTATGTCGTATATGGTGCAAAGAAATCTTAAAAGTATAAATCTGACCTTTAAAAAAACAAAATTTATAGCATTTCATCTAGCAGTTTACTCTTTTATTAAGCTTACCTGTTGTTTATTTACTGGTGACATCGCTGAACAGCTATGGTATGTCATGTTTTGTCGCATTATTTGTTCTACGTGGAGAGTTACTTCCCATTAACGTATTGTAGGAGCGGCGTTATACAAGAAGGAGATAGGGTGCTTTCCATCAATGGTCATGAACTTCAGGAAAAAACCCTGGAGGAAGCAAATCTGCTGTTGAAGGAATCTAACACCAGGTGTCTGCTGGAGATAGAATTCGATGTAGCAGGTAAATAAATGTGTCAGCTTCTTCATCTTCAAGATATGGTGTGTAGTCTGTAAGGACAGGTACTTATTCACATCCAGAATCTTTGTTAGCTGTATATTACATTAAATTTTTGCTTTTCATGAATCCTATTATCTCCCCTTTTTGTACTTTTGTTGGCAAAAGGTTAAAAAAACAAGTGAATAAATACTGGAGGAGTTGCATTGTTTACAGGTACTACATAATCTTCATGATTATGAATAATTAACATAAAACAAATCTCTCATGTTTGAAAATCAATATACCTTGTATCTATCTTTGACTAAGTTATAATGATTTTCTTGAAATAACTTATCTACACAATGTAGAATTAGTAATCTCAATTTTTTTAAGCTTTACATTAAAAATAAATGATCAAAAACAGATAACTGTTAGTACTGGAAGGTTGTAGTTGTGCTTTAGTTCACTCTTTGATGGGACTCTCATATAAGCCATTGAACAGATAGATAATAGGTGGACAGGAAGCTAATAAATCTCACAAGAGGTCAGAAGCTTAAAGAATTTGGGAATTTTCAATCTGGAAAACAATATTCAAAAATCATTTAAGTTGCATGTTCACATAAAATCTGGAAACTCTCTTTAAAAAAAAAAAAAAAAGTTATCCAATAACAGGATGGTTGGTGGGGTGTTAGTACTTCTGAAAATTGCTTATTTAATGGAAATGGTAAAAGTGCTTACAAATTTTATAAAACTTCCCGACTATTTTTACAGTCCACCTGTTTATGAGGATGGAAAGTTATTGGTGATGTGTTGTTTACAGACCAGAGGGATAGTTCAGGGTTTTACCCATCCCCTTATTAGTGGTAATGGAGTTAACTGGTAAACCTTTTTCCTGTGAGCATCAGGTGGACTGTACTCCAGGGCAGTGATGTTAATCTATAGACAGGATGTTTTTTTGTCTGTGTCCTGAGCTGGTCTCTAACCTCTGGGTTGCGCTTGGACAGATGCTCAGTGAGCTTAAGTGCTGGTCGAACTTAGTGGCCAGCAAGCTGAGGGTTCACAAACTTAGGCCATTTGTAGTCTAGAAATAAAACACCTGAAAATTAGCAACATTGCACAACAAATGCCCTTAAGACCAAACCCCCATAATGGCATCAAGGAAAGATTATTAGTTTAGTTACGATGGGAAATGCTTGCACTAATCTCTTATTTTCTATGCCTATATAGTTAAAATGATCTGAGAAATTGTTACCTTAGTAATTTTTAAAATTACAATTTCTCAGTAGCAGTTTATTGTCATGTGTGCCACCTTGACAATACGATGACGAGCTGCACCTCTGTTTAAAATCTTTCTCTCCACTCTCATAAAATAATGTACGCATACATAATTATATAAAATATATTGGCAGCACTGATTGTGGACTCACCAGTGAACTGACCCATATATGCTATATAACCAGTCTTTAGCGGGTATAGAAATGGGGGGATATCAGGAACATCTATCAAAGTTATTGAGTGGACTACCATCCCTGTTGTTTACTCACAGGTAAACGACATGCACTGACAACACACACCCTGAAAAAATAACATGGTGTATACAAAATTTTTTTAATGCTTGTTTTTTTTATCGATATAACAACGTGGACACAAATGTAGCTGTCATCATTTGTTCAGGATAATTCAAAATGGTATCCCTTCTGCCATACACATGCTTATGATGAATGGACGATGGATTCCCCAGATTCAGCAGCTCTCTTGCTGGCATTCAGGAGAACTTGACATCTGGATAATGTCTTACCATGCAGAATTGTGCAACAAATGCCCATATGCTTGTCTTTCATTATTGCAATAGTTCTTCATCCTGGGAACGGTACCATCATTGCTGGACGAGGGTCCAGCGGTAGCAAGTGATGCTTTCTGGTGAAAGTTGGTTTTAATTTCTCTGTGGCGGTGTCCATAGTAGTGCTTTATTTCTGCTAATGATGTGCAGCACAATTGATATGGTAACAGTGACATAATGGCATAGCCTTGGATCATAGCAGGCTGAAGGATTTTCAGGGTCATCTGCCTGGTCAGAGGTAGCTGGATAAGATCATGAGAATGACAGTCTTGTCCATTCATGATGCCCCAACAGCCTACACTCTCAAAGTGGCATCTCTCAATGTTGAGAATGTCAGTTGTCTTGTGCGTTTTACTCTGTAGGGTGCTGGTAAAGGTTATGGTGTTATTTCTTTGTTAACATTGATATAATGAAATACATTGATTAATTTGGGTAAAGAATTGTTTTTCTAATTAATTTGTGCATTCCTCCACAAGTGGAATTAAATACATGACCAGCATTTCTAGGTTTTGTGATCAGTGTATATGTGTGTGTGTACTTGAGGAAATCTATTACAGAAAGTTTATTTTTGAACTTTGGTCCACAAGAGTTCTTTCAGTTTTTTATATTCATTGGTAAGTCCACTGTGTGTGTGTGTGTGTGAAGATGAGCAGCATCTTTGAGATAGAAAGCTAGCTTACAATTGTGCTGTTTTTTTATGGGTGAGGCCTTATTATACATTGAAGTGATGATGATGACAAGAAGTTTTTTTATCTTCCTCGCCAGAGTCTGTATTACCGAGTTCAGGAACATTTATAATAAAGCTTCCCAAGAAACCCTCCGGCCTTGGCATCACAATCAATGGTAAGTTACATGTTAATGAGCTGACTGAAATTTGTGTCTTTTTTTACACATTAGCTGCTATTAATGAAGTAGGACCACAGTTTAAAGGTCATTTTACTTTTATTCTTTTTTTTTTAGGCAGTTGTCTTCAAACTTTTTATGCATCAGCAAAGAAATCGTTATTGTTCTAGTTATTGGTTTTGGGAATCACAGTATGTCAGCTCTGTCATGTGGTTTATTTTCATTTAATTCTTGTCAGAAAGTAAACAGATGCCTTCTCTGGGTCATCCCAGTCACATGATAAGCACGAGGGTACAAGCTCTGAATGGGTGCAGGCGAGAGGAAGCTTCAGCCTGCTGATAGCCATGCAGGATGGCCACAAAATAGGGCACATAGTTTGGCAATGGGATTTTGGTAAAAGCAAGAAAGAAGTTTCCAAGGGTACTAGATATTCCACTCAGGGTGATTGTCAAATTCAAGAAAAGCTCTAAGACAACCATTTATGTGTATCCTGAATGCCCAAATCCACAAAAAAAGATGTAATACTATGAAAAAGAGTGGGGAAACCAAGCCAACTGACAAATGTGGCAAAATATGTGTAGTTGTGCATGAAATATAGGTCATTGTCTCTGTGGCATGGTGTAAAATTGAGGGAGTGAGATATAAACCAATCAGTCATAACTGCAATGAGCAATGCAGATGCTACCAAGTCCTCTTATGTAACACTGTCATTTTATCCACTGAGTCAAGGTTTTCACTGGATATTGATTATGCTTGGATGTGGTGCCATCCAGAATGTGAATTTATGTTGAACTATCTGCAAGTCACAACAAAATGGCTGGCTGTCTCTCATGGTGTAGGGTGAAATCTGAGCCTCTGGAAGTTACAATTGGCAGTCAGCTAGCAAACTGTAACATGCCCAATACATCATTCTCTGAGAGGGACTTTTGTTCGTCTATATCAATTGATATCTGTCCAAAGTAGGCAATATTTTAATTGGATATGGCACCATAGATCAGTGGTCATGTAACACTGAGATGTAGGGCATATCTCTGCCATGGCCTGACCAATAACCGAACATGAACCCCATTGAGCATGTGTGGTTATCCTCAACTGATCCCTGTGAATGTGTCTGCCTGAACTTGCTTCCCAGGACTCCTTAATGCATATTCTCAAATTCCACAGAGCAAAAAAGGATTTTCTGAATGTTTCAGCATTAGAGTTATTGACATATGTACTTAAACATTAAGAAATCAGTTGATACATTTGACTTCAAAGGAAGACCCTCTATTTAAAAAGGTGCAATTTCTCTGATCACTTATGAGCTGTGACAGGCAATTGCCAAACAGATCCTTTGTGTTAATCTTTTTTGTTGTTGTTCCAGCTATTTTATACTATTATAACAAAATACAGTAAAATAGTAACTTTCAGGTCTCATAGAAGTAAGTAAATGCAGGTCAGATTGTGGATGTGTGAAGTGGATTTACATTTTTGGAAACCTTTAATTGCGTGGTTTCTGATTTTCTTTCATGATTTGCTACAACAAGCTGATATGAAAATTAAATCGCACTGGAATTTCTGATTTAAGATGCAAGGAAAATATTCAAGTTTGTGTGAATAAAACAGCCTACAAACTTTAAAAAAAATTGTACAGTTAGAAAAATTAAAATAGAATAATAGTTTGTTTAGTTTAGTGTTTTGTATTTTCTTCATCAGACAACCAAGATTCTTTTTTAAAATTTTTGAATGAAGGGAGGTAATCATGTATGTACTTACTGCACACGCATCATTTCCCTGGCCAAGAATTTGAAGTTGTAATGTTGCTTATTAGTAGAGGTTGATAATTTAGGAATGCTGAGGTATACTCTGTTTCAACATTATGCATCACTTGTCCCACTGTTTAAAATGCATTTAGGTGCTAAATATACTAATGACAATTATCAGGGGAATGTAAAAAAAGTAATTTTTACATGTTCTCTTACCAAGACTTTGGAGACCACCATCTTGTGTTCTTTTGGAATGAGTAGAACAGGTAACAAAGTCAGACTGCACACACGGTTGTTTATGGGCTTCTTGTCAGCAGTATGGCATACATGTTCGAAATCTGCTGAAATTGTTTCAGTTAAGTTATTCCAAGAAAAAGAGAAGAGAAATTTTTTCAGGCATTAAGGTCAGTTCACTAATAAATTGCTGTATTTTTTTTTTTTTTTTGTTTTTTTTCTGTTTTCTGTAACCAGCTCCAAACAAACGCAAACTGAATGAACCGCTGATTATTACAGACATTCGTAAAGGTAGCATAGCAAACAGGTAGGTACTGCGCTGTTTCTTTGTATGTCTGACTCATATCCTCCTCCTCCTCCTCCTGCATTTTAGCTTATTTAATTTGTGTTTGTGTGTGTGTATGTACACTGGAGGCCATAGCTGCGGACACCATTGAAATATTCTGTGTTTCGTGCTTAAATCAATTTAATGGCACATATAGATAAGCAATCATATGACAGCTGGAAAACCAGTACACTAAAAAGGAAAGTTTATTTTTTGCACTTTTGTTGCACAAGACTGGAATATTCTTTTGTAAGCTTGATTGATTATTTTATTGGTGAGTGCAGAACTGTGGCTAGCAGCGTATGTGTGTAACTACTCACAAGATGAAAAGGTGTGGGGTCACGCCTGGCTGGAAAGCAGAAGAAACCAGGAACGTTGCTCAAAGCAGGGAGACTCTTTGTCAGCGTAAAAATAAAAATAAAAAGGTGGTAATGTACTGATGATCTTCAGCAGGGGGCCAAAATTTGATCTGCAACAGCAGGACAGGCTGAAAATGTACTATCTCCAGTGTTAGACTGGTATCCAAGAACTAACAAAGCAACAGGAAGAGATGAACTCAAGTGAGATATAGTCAGGCCACTTGCCAGTTGATTTGACTTGACTTCAAGGGTGGGGAGAAAAAAAATTGAGAGGTGGTTCTTGGACAGATAAGCTGGCAGTGGGGTGCTAATAGTACACTTCAGACTGGGTAACTGGTCCAGCAACAAGGAAGCCCACAGAGACTAGGTTGATACAGAAGTGAGAAAGAATCACACTCAGCACACACACAGGCAGATGTTCTTGTGGCACGAGTTGGTCAAAAAGGTTTTGGCAACAAAACGGTCAGGGGTTCAAGACGGCTCCAGCCTTTTGTACTAACCAAAAATAGAAACACCTACTGCAAAAATCAACAGTTTTCAACATCACGGTCTGATGGTGGGGACAGAAGATCCCTGAAACAAGTTCTCTAATTAGTTCTGTTAGACAGGTGGTGAGAAATGCCAAACTGTCCAGCACCTTGAGCAAGGAAACTCGCAGTGTGTTAAGCCAACTCACTACCTACATTAATTAATTAAACTGCACTAATACTAAACAAATGTACTTACATTTGAATTGTTTACTTTGGGAATTTTTTAAAAAGTTTTGAAAACAATGATTTTTGCTGTAATTTCTTGTCTCTTATCGTTTAATGTTATTGTGCCAGTGCTAAGAAAATAAACAAGTTTTTCGGTTTAATCTTTGGTACATGAAATTCTTTTCTCTCTCTCTCTCTGCAATGACATCATCTCTGTCTGTAGAAATCATATCTCTCTCTCTCTCTCTGCAATGACATCATCTCTGTCTGTAGAAATCATATCTCTCTCTCTCTCTCTCTGCAATGACGTCATCTCTGTCTGTAGAAATCATACTCTCTCTCTCTCTCTCTCTCTCTCTCTGCAATGACGTCATCTCTGTCTGTAGAAATCATATCTCTCTCTCTCTCTCTCTCTCTGCAATGATGTCATCTCTGTCTGTAGAAATCATATCTCTCTCCTCTCTCTGCAATGACGTCATCTCTGTCTGTAGAAATCATATCTCTCTCTCTCTCTCTCTGCAATGACGTCATCTCTGTCTGTAGAAATCATCTCTCTCTCTCTCCTCTCTCCTCTCTCTCTCTCTCTCTCTCTCTCTCCTCTCTCTCTCTCTCTCTCTCTCATCTCTCTCTCTCTCTCTCTCTCTCTCTCTCTCACAGCATCAGTTTTGAAAGAAAGAAGTAAAAGAGAAGAGCTTAATATTTCTCTAAATTTCTTTTTCAGGTGTGGCTCATTGCAACCAGGGGACAAGCTGCTTGCCATTAACGATGTCCGGACGGAGAACTGCAGCACTGAAGATGCTTCCAATCTTCTTTTGAATGCCGATGACATCATCAAACTGAAGCTGCGACGGGAGGATCCTTATGGAGGTAGGTACACCGTGGCTTTGTGTTAAAAAAAAAAGAAGAACAGAGAGCCTTTTGTTCTGGTGTAGTGATGTGCTGCCTTATTCTAGGATGTCTAATTATTAGTAAAATAACTTGTTAGTTAAATAAAATAGATGTAATCTCCGTTACAAGAAAACACTAAGGAGTTAGTTTAGTCCAAAGCTGTGGTTGTGATAGCATGGGATAGGATCTGAAAATATTCCCTGGGAAGGAATTTATAGAGAGGTTCTTTAATGCCATTGGAACATGAGGTCACTAGGGCTTCTTAAGAAAGATGCATAAGAAATGTTCTTTATTGTTCGTTGTAAATTGTCTTTATAATGATGTGGTATCTGCCTGGAATTCTTTTCAAAACAGCCAATGAAAGCAGAAAAGTAGAAATGTTTTTCAAAATTAAAATAGATGCACATTTTTTGGAAGAAAGATACAATATAGAAGTTTTAGCTTCCTGTCCCTTTGAATTCTTATATCTGTCAATAGTCAAGAGCAGCTTCAGGCTTTATTGAAAGGTCAAAGGTTATGTGCCTGAGAGAGTGCATGCATATGTATATTCTTGTGTCTAACGGCTTTGCTAAAACTATAAGCATGCATTTTGATGCTCTAGTTACATATAAAAAAACTTTTCCTTTTTAATTAAAAGATGAGGAAAACGATGACTTTATATCGTATACAGTAGAGCTGCAGAAGCGAGGTGGTGTACTTGGAGTTACAATATCAGGAACAGACAGCCCTCTGGATCCAATAGTCATATCTGCACTAACAGAAGGGGGCCTCGCACGCAGGTTAGTCTGGAGTTATCTCTCTTTCCCTGAAGCTGAAGGTGCGCGCTTTCTGACCAAATGTTGTGTTTGTTTTCATATATATATAAAAAAGACGACTATGCAGATATTAAAAAAATAATAATAATTTTTTTTTTTTAAACATTTTGGCAAATTTTTTTCTTATCAGAAAATAATCTTAGAAAAAAGACCAATCAACTTACTGTGGTTGTAATAAGGCTATAACAGAATTACTGGTCATACATTTGTTAGCAAAAATAAGTCATCTGGAGAATGTTGTTGTAAAGGTATGGTTATTGCACAGTGTAGATGATGGAAAACCTTGATAAATTTATTACAATTTACTTAAATATCTAGTTCCTGTAACACTCAACTTGGAGTTAACTATCATGCCTTTGGTGCTAGAAGTAACAGTAAACCAGGGTATGTCCATCTGTCATCTGAACCACCACCCACCCTTCAGTTTACAAAATATGCAGATTAGCGGCCGTTAAGAGACACATGATCTGGCCTGATTAAGGAAATAGCTGGTTTAATGAACTCTGTGCCTTGTTAGCTGGAATCTCGCTTGTTTGTTTATTTTTTTGGGTTATTACTATCATTCTGACCTTTAGCTGGTCTAAAACATTGCTTAACATACCACCCCTTACTCAAGAAGCCATCTTGAGTTTGCAGATGCTTGTTATAATGTTTGGAATAACACCAGAGTGACTCATAGGTTACACTGCTGCCCGTTCATTCAAAGGTATGACTTAATAGCATTCTGTCTCCCAGATTTGGAAATGTTCCCAGTAAGTCGCATTCTGTTTCATTTATTTTTAAAAAAAAATTCTTTTTATTTCAGTGCCGTTTGATGTTTGCTTACAAGTCTAAAGTTTTCATATTCCTCGTCTCTGGATTTGTGTTGAATTTAAATTGTTTATTTTTTGGAACCATCACCTAGAAAATCAGAACAGGACGCACAGCTCTGTTTGTATTCTAGATTTTTAATTACAGGATATCAGGCTGACTCGCTGTGTTTTCTTCTTCTTTTTTCACGTTTAAACAAATATTTTTTCTAAGTTCTCTAAAAGATTTTTAATTTAAATAGATACCTAAAAGTACTGGTGTTAAAAGAAATGCCTCTGCCCTGGGTCATAATAAAAGTCCAAAATGTATAGAATTTTGAGTATCTTTTACTTTTTTTTTACAAGGCTTTATGGTTTTGCTTTGTTTTTAGTATTAGGGATATTCAAAAGAAACCCAGCCCAGTGTCCTTATAGAAGGATGCTATTCCAGCCGAGCCGGGTTTCATTTGAACAAAGTCCCTGGTTTGATGGTTAGATGCTTTATTATAGAATTCTGGTATAGAAACTAGACGGTTGGTTAAGACGTGTGGACAGATCACTGAAATACAGGCTTCTTGTGGTGGAGAATGTCTGGACTAACTGTCTAGCTTCTTCTATAAATAGCACATTGCCAATAATTTTTTTATTCTCATCTTGGTAATTAATTGGTGCAGACCAGAGTTCTCCTATTATCCTGAAGTCTGTTAGAACTCTGGTACACGTGGGTAGAGCGAGGAGCCCTTTCTTAACTGAAATAATTGGAGTGCACCCCTGTTGGTCAATGAATGTTTTCGGTTAATAGAAACTATAGTTGTATTAGGCTAGGTGCATTTCTTTAAAGTTGTTTGGAATTTAAGAAAAAGGTTCACTGTATGGTTAAGTAATAAATAATTTCAAATTTGGGATTATCAAAAACAAACCATTTAAAAAAAAATTCATCATGTTACTGCATGAAATCTTAATAGTACAACTAATATATGACTTGTATTTGCATATGTATTGCTTATGTTTATGCTTGAAATAAAGTACCTGAGTTTTTAATATTATTTCTAATATAAAATATTAATTTATAGTATGGTGATCTGCCTCAGGTGGTTGTATGACTCCCACCACATCTCTCTCTATTCACTATGTAGCTTTTACACCACTTTAGACGTGCAAACACATCACAAGTCACAAAAAACTGTTCTGTTAGGTGACATCTTTTTGGGGATTGGATCAGCTCACCAAAGTTTTCAGTAAACTAGTTTTGTTACCTAAAAATTGCTGGCTTTTATCAAATTTCTGATCTGTTGACAGAAATTCCATTTTGATTTCTGATCTCTGGAATATTGTGGCTGCCAGAGTTTAGGTCAGGAGAGGGATCAGTGTATACTGCAAGAACTCTGGCACGTGTCGGTTTTAGGAGAAAACCCAAGTCATAAAAATGTAGGGAAAACACAACCAACTAACAGATAGATGGAGCGCATCTGTGTTTGTTTGTACATAACACTGCTGTATACTGAACATCTCTTGTCGTTTTCCAGGACAGGGGCTGTGCACATAGGAGACAGGTTACTTGGTATCAATGGGCATAGCACAAAGGGAAAGACGTTGACAGAAGCCATCCAGATGTTACAGGCTGCTGGGGACGTGGTCACGCTGAAGATTTCAAGGTCAATGGATTCTGCAAGTATGAACTCGGAATAAGTTTACATTCTAAAAGGTTTCCGGTGCCATTTCACCACCTCGGCTTTGAAATGAGCGTGGATTTGGTCTTTTTTCTAGCAGATCTCAGGAGCCAGATGGGTTTGTGCAGTTGGCATTTAACTCTTGACCAACAGAGAAAAGAAAAAAAAACTATCATTTCTATTAAAATATAGTTAATTTTACTCTTTTACTCTTTTGATCACACCATGTGTTGGGGGTTACAACTACAGATTATAAAAGCTCTCCAAAGAAAGAAAGAAAGAAATTCTGAAAATGATTCATTGGGTTTCATCCAAAAAACTTTGAATATTTTTAAAGTGATCAAGGGGTTAATTTCATGGCATCTTTTACTTTTCTTACTGCATTTTTATAAATGTAAACAACAGAAGAAAACCATGATGGTGAATTTCTAGGTTAGACCAATATAAACAGTATTAGAAATATTATGCAAACAGGAGGAAAAACTGGGTATAAAATGCATATAACATGTGATGGAATTAAATGTATGTAAAAATGAATGCTTCATAGTGCTGTCATGTGTTGATATAGTGCACTGAGATTGGTTTTCATGGAAGCAATCAGAAAGTGCCACACCTGCAGTAGGACTATAAGAGCCTAGGCAGTGATATTATTCTAGTGTGGTGAATGTGTAGTGATTACTATATGGCTCTTGCAAAAGAAATATTACATGACAAATATATAGAAATCAAAGTCTATCTAGTGAAGGCTGCTCCAGACCTGTATGCAAGACTCTGAGGAGGATGTGTGAACGAACCTGGTACTGTTGACAACAGATGTGATCTAGGAAGAAAGCCAAAATTTTTCAGAAGTGATGCAAAGTACTTCAGGTTATGTTTTTTCTCTGTGTGAAAGATGATGGGTCAGTAGAGATTCCTTCAAGAACAATAAGATGCACATGAGCACGAAGTAGTCTTAGCGGATATGTAGTTAATAAAATGCTTGCTGAGAAGAGGCAACCAAACAGCGAGTCTGAAATTGACAACAGAAATGAAACAGTGGGATGACCAAACCTGGAAGAAGGTGCTTCTTACAGATGGTTCCAATTTTGAACTGTTTGGCAATAATCAGCACAAATTTGTTCAAAAGTGGACTGGGAGGCAGTATGGCAAGTCTGTGTACAGCAGCTACAGTGAAGATTGGGATGGATTAATATAAGAGTAGGGCTGCATGTTAGCTCAGGGTGTTGGATATTTGCATTAAATCGAAGATATACTGACTGCTGACAAGTAAAGGCAGATTCTCATCCATCATGCCATTCTCTCAGAAAGACATCCCATTGGGTGGTGATTCATCTTCCAACTTGACAATGACCCCAAACATATAATCAAAAAGAGGTTGATGGAATACTCACAAAGATGCTGTCGACCCGTACAGAGTTTTGATATGAGTATTATTGAGGCTATATGAGATGATATGGCCACTGTGAAAGTCAAACAGTAATGAAACGTTTTAAATGAATTGTGGAAAGTGCTAAAGGATATTTAAAACAACATTTTCTCACTTACCAAATACCAGTGTACTGTACAACGTATTCATTTTATAGTTTCTGTAATAATGCATTATATATGTATTAAATACATCTCACAGTTGCTGTCAGTTATTATTTGTGCATACCTTGTTTGTATTTCCAATATTGTATGTGTATAATTGCTCCTACAAATCGCTAGTTAACTTGCTTCAGCATTATACAGCATAAGTAACATTGCATGTTCGTCAAGTTAGTGACTGGGGTTTTGCTTTAATAGGCTCAGCTGGAGGCGGATTTTGGGTCCTGGAGATGCAGTGGTATAAAGAAAACTTACCACAGAAACTGTATCAGTAGAGAGGTCACTGGTTCAAGACCATCTCTGCGCACTATACCGTCTGAATACAGAAGTGCTTACTGCAAATCGACATTAATCATCATCATGATGGCAGCTGGGAGAGATTTTCAAAATGTAGGTTTAGTTAGTGCTAGTAAACTGATGGGAAATGCTTGAATTAACCCTCCTACTTATCAGAAGATTTTCAATCACTTGATGTCACAGCACACTTGGTTGTTCAGCACTGGAAATCTACTCACTGGTGTGCAAAAATTAAAGGAAGTTTTAAAGAACTCTCTACAGAACTATTTCTGGCTCCTACACCCCTGCCAGTCCCCGTTAGCCCACAGAAATAGTTTAATGTCAGAAAAGAAAGAGTCAGGGGGTCGACGGAAATTTGGTGTAAATGCTATTTCTGTTTAGTCTGTAAAGTGCAGCAGGAAAAATGGGACAGCCCCCTATCAGCAATCAATGCTTCTGGCCAGAATTTTTGGGTCTTTTGAGGCTGATGAGGGTTGAAGTTCTTGTGTTTGTTGAGACTCGGTTCAGCAGATTTAGTCTGGACAGAGATTTCTGAGGTCTTGCTGTAAAGCGAAGACGGGAGATGTTTTCCAGTTATTTTAGGGTCTGGGCTCTTGAACATAAATGAAACCAGACACAGCTGAAACAACAGTTCTCACGTTTGATCTACCACAGGGAGGTAATCCGTGTCCCTTGGAGCACTGTCAGGTTTGAAATATTTCCATTGATGAAGGGAGGGGGCATTTCTGGTATGCGCGCAGCAAGATTTTATCAGCTTCACTTCATCTATAGGCGAGAACCAGCAGGATCTATCTGACCGCAGTGTGCACAATGCCATGCTTTGCAGTATGTGCTGTTAGGTAAGTATTTAGTCCTCTAGTTTGCAGCAGCCTATTACTATTAGTCTAGGGTTTGCATTTAGTCCCTAGGTAATATTGATGCATTACAGTAAGTAATGTTTACACAAATTCTGTAAGTTTTATAGCATTTAGCAGGGAGGAAACGTCTACAGCAAAATAGTGGTTTGTCGGAGTTTTTATTGATCAGATTAAAGTTATTGCCGAGATCCCTGACCAAGTAAATTTTAAAAAAATGACAAGATGTACACTGCAGTTTTTAAATCACCAGAGAGATGAAAGATTTTTGGTTATGTTTTTTGCAATCACTTCGCCATCTACATGGTATTACTGTAGGAAAGTCAAAGTTCTACTTACTCTTTGGGAGTGAAGATATCCAAACGAAGTTAGAGAAAGTAAGGGGTCAGGAGTCCTGCAAATCCCATCACCTTATTAATGCTAACTAATGATAAACCCGTGTTTTTGGAATTCTTTCCCTTTCACCATCATCAGGGATTAGTCCGGAGGACTGTTTCAGAATGCAAAATTATGTTAATTTGGAATAGATATTTTATGCAATAGGCATTTACTAGTTTTGCATTGTACAAGTGGCCTGAGGTTATTTAAAATCTTTGTCATCTGCTGAAATGTAAGTTTGTTGGGTAGTTCAGCTACTGCTACTCGTGGAATGAGAAACTAAACTGGTAACATTCTGTTCTCATCTTCCCTTGACCTTTTGTTGTCGTCTTTATAAGATGCCTCCAACATTAAACTCCTTGGTCATACAGCTTTAATTTCTGCCATAAGACATTCAGTCTCCACCTTTGTGTGTGAGATGTTGATGAATGTTAGCTGAGGCTCCCACATTTAAAATGAGCATGTCTGTCCTAGGTACACACACACAGGTCTGACAGATGAAGTATGTATGTTAAGGCCGGAACGCATGTAAAACTGGCATTTCATTGGTATAAGGGAAAAATATTCATAAGTCTTGCAGTAAAGGATAATGGAGAGCCAGAACTTTTCTTATGGATGTTTTCATTAGAGAGAAATGTGATTAAGTGTGGTTGGCATTGGTCTCATTTTTATTATTTCTGGTGTGTAGTGCCTGTTAACCCTATTCATACTCTGACCACATTCATGTCTTAAGCATGATTACTCTTTGAAGGTTCAATTGAGCACAACGTGGGTTTTGTGAATAATTATCTTGCTGAAAGCTAGAAGTATACTGATGTTAATAACAATGTCAAGATTAAGTTTGAATGGGAGTTATTGGACTACTTTTACTTTTTAGAATAGTTAAATGTACGAGATTTAACAAAATTCAAAAACATCTTCCCCAAAGAATTTCAAAATTTTAAAATTTATTTTCTAAGGGAGGTAATAAAATATGTAATAACCTCCCTTGACAAACTCAACAAACATTAAATGTTCATTAAACTTTCACCAGCAGACCAAAATATACCATACTGACAGGAATACAGGCTGACTTGGCAAAAAAAAAAAAAAAAAAAAACTAAAAATTTTCCACACCACTAAATGGTTCTCCAAATGAAAATAAAACAACTTCTAGCATGAGATTATTACAAAGCAGCAGTCCTAAAATGGTCATGGGCAAACAAAATATCTCATCCCTCTTTCTCCCCATCAGACTCCATCCTTTACCACTTTTGATCTGCTACATATCGCAATCTTCCGTCCCATCCAGTTTGTTTGGAATGCAGAAATTTTTAAATGCCTCCTTAATCCATTCATCTGGAATTTCCCCACGTGGTTAACAGCTTCAGACAGGTGACTCCTTTGGTCAGGGTTTTTTCCTCCAAGCCAATTCCTGTAATACTTTTGGAGCTGCCATTTGAATGGCTTGTTGACAATGATGACATCTAGCAGCTGTAGCTGAGAAGTCACTTCTCAGAATAACTGCAAGGTCGGGCTTTCCTTTCAGCTGGCTCTTCCACAGTTAATCCAAAGCGAGGATTGACTGAAGTTTTAACAGAGCTCCAGGACTACGCTACTAAACAACTCTGCTGCCATTTCACCATCCAGCCCGTTGCATTCACATGCACAACATTCTTGGGAACATTTTCTGTGCTTGTGCACGATGTACATTGGGAGTTTTGTGCCATCTGCAGTGCAATCCAACATAACAGTGGTGCACTGTTTTCATAACCACTGAACCATATTGCACACGTTGCAGCAGCAGCTCCGTAACTGGGCAAATCAAAACACACTGGGGTCTGATCTCAGCATTCCCAATTTTCCCAGCCAAGTACTTTTTTTTTTCATTCCATTTGATAAAAGCACAAGAACTTTGCATGTGATTCCGGGTCTACCCACATTTTTTTTTTTTTGAAAAGTGAAATTTAAAGAAAAGGTTGGTTTGCATTTAAGTAAATACAGTAATTAAATAAGGGGAACTTGCACACACCCTGCAATGGAATGGCGTTCCCATCACCAAATAAGGACAATACAAGAAATGTTAGCAGTGGAATTTAAAGATTTTTTTGTTTTCTTTCAGATAAAAACCTCAACTATAACAAAAGAGGTCCATCAGTAAGTACAATGTATTATTTGCTGTTTATCCAGAATCTTTGTTAAAATTTGTATTTTATTAGATTTCCAAAAATGTGTTTTCTGATAGGGATTTTAAAACTTTTTTTTCCATTTTGGTCTTGTCCTCCTCTTAATTACTGCACACCTGTCTATTCTTATTTAAAATCTTGAAAAGCAGCATATCCTCTTGTTCCCCAATACTCTGTGGATCTCCTGTTTGCATTCCCCCACCTCAAAAATTTTATTGCACAACAGACTAGCCCAGTGAGTCGACCTCTCATAATTAACAGGTGGGAAAATATCAGTTGAATAAGACTTTACAAAATGTAAATTAATTAAAGTATGAACCTCAACAACAAAAAAAAAGAAGCAGGCAGAAATTTTTGATGTATAGGTTTCTAAAAAAGTCTGTCTGTATTTGTGTGTGTGTGTGCACAATTTCCTTTTGATGCTGTAGCAATTAAGTATTAAAATACTTATTATCTTTTGCTTGTCTTGCAAAACTTTACAGGTTATCTGTCGTTTCCTTCTCACATAAAAATACCATTATAACTTTACTTGCTGCTTCAGACGTCTGTCAAAAAGAGATATGCTGAACCCTGCTATTTCAATGACAAGTGCTCGACCTTGAACCGACAACTGAGATATACATACTTTCGAGAATTTCCTCGGGAGAAACTGAAGGTGGGATATGTGGGGACTTGGTGATTGTGGCAACTGCTTTTATTTCTTTTTTGGCTATGGTTGTGGCAGAATTTCCTTTTGCTTTTATTTTGCATTGCTGTCCCTTTTAATTCCAGACTTTAGAAAGCTGCACGGTTTTTTTCTCAAGTGCTAAGCATTGTAAGATGGTTTTCTTTTTAAATCTGGGAGGGCTCTCCCTCATTCGGTCAGACTGCTGGGTAGCAAGCATTAGTACCTAGAAAACAGCTTCATTTTTGGCACTGGATGCATTCTACCGAGCATTTTGGGGTTACAAAAGTTTGTAAAACTTCGTTGTTTTCACTATGGTTCTTAGCCACCGGATAAATATGGAATTCTGGACTAAGAAAAGAAAAACAAAAACAATTGAATATCAAGTGGTCGTTAAAACTTGGAGCAAAAAAAAAAAATTTTTTTTTAAATGCATATTGTTTTGTTTTCCTAATAATAATAATAATAATAATTTGTTGTCACTCAGTGGGGCTGCATCAAAAAATTTGACAGAATAGTTTAGTTTAGTTCGTGCCTGCGTTCCCACTCATTTCTTACATCAGCATTGTCTCTGTCTTGTGACCTACCCTTAACAGTTTGGCAGCATCTCCTTTATAATCTTTAACCTTCCTCAGTAAACACAAACAGTATTTGATTTTAATTCATCATTTTTAAAATAGATTTCTTATGTAATAATAAAGTTTGTGACATTTTAAATACTAAATTTATAAATAAGGTGTGTAAAATTAAAAAGAAAAAAAGTTTTACCAGACAAAGTCTAATAAAGGACAGGAAGACCCTTCTGTTTTGTTACTTATAAACTATACAGAACACATTCCAAGAAGAATTTGTTGAAGTAACTTCGCATTTTCACTGTAAAATTATCTTAGACATTAAAATATTTTACTTAGAACGTTTTCCATGCTTGGAGACAGACAGACATAATCTGTTTTTTTCTAGCTGAAATTGTATTCTAAATAATTGTAGAGCAACTTAAAAAGTGTCTGATGTAAAATACACATCCAATCCATTCCTGCTTTGATTGTATACTGTGGTCTTGGCACACTTAATAAATGGTTGATTTTTACTAACACAACTGAAATTTGATTATTTTCTCTCTGGTGTCTTGGTTTGTTCTATTAATAACAGGGAGGTAGGTGGCTGGTGAATTCTCCAGGTAAGTGCTACGCCTGTTGTGGTTGGGGAGTCGGCCTTGAATAAGAGAACCCATGTAAAAGATAGGTGAGGGGAGGTCCTAACTGCAACAAAACCAACTTTTATGGATTTCTTTTTCAATAATGTGACTATTGTATGTGTAGTTAATAAAAAACATATTTTCTTCATCCTGCAGACTGAACGAGTAGACTTTCTATCCATGTCAGGAACACCAATTCCAAGTGTTGACAGTGCTCTGGAATCATGGGATAGCTCAGGTCTCGACACTTGCAACAAACACCGGGCCCTTGTGCCAAAGTTGGAGGTCCAGAGGACCATGAAGTCAGGTAGGGAACAATTATGCATTTACACAGCCTCTTCACTCATTGCTCTAAGGTACACAATCTAGAGGTAGTTTATACTTATTGCATTGACCTAAGACCTTGATCAAGGGTGCCTACACCCACCAGACCCGATGTGAGATTCTACTTTTTTTAAAGCTATTAAATAGCACTCTCATTTGTCATGGTGACAGATAAGTTAAGGGAAACCACTGGCTTGTCTTCTCTCGTTCCACCACTTATCAGATGTTCTTTCTCCACTGAAGTTGGCAGCATTTGTCCTACATGTACACAGGACACTTCAAATAGGATTCCACCTGCTCACCCACCATTACCTTTAGTCATTTCTGTGCCAACCAGATGGAAAAAAACAAGTACATTTCTTAATTAATAAAAGACTGTTTCATCCTTAATTTTAATCACATACAAAGGTAAACAGAATTTCTATCTTGCTTCATAACTCCAAAGTAAATTGTTTTGAAATAAAACAGTACTAGCACAAAATAGCTTGAGTTGGTCCTCATGGACTCAGCTTCTGCACTAGCCATCAATGGTTTTCAGCCCCCATTATTTGTAGAACCTAGTAGAGTTTGGTCACCCACTCCCAGCATTTATCTGCTTAGCTGGGTGCTCCCCACTCCATGTACAAACTTCTAAGCTACAGTCATCTTGATGTTCTTTCAGCACCCTCACTCAAGCATTTTAGTGCTGCTTTATAGTCGAGATGAGAAACAAATGGTTTTGAATGAACATTTTTTCCCCCAGTAGTACTCTGAGGTAAAACCACTTTCCATTCTCTCTCACTGGTCTTGGCACACGTCTTCTGTCTTTTTCCTTACAACTGTTTTCCCATAGTACAGTTGGCTTAGTTTTTCCTGTACCATCCAGTCAGCCTGTAGATTAAATATTGTAGTATGATGTGGACATGCTGCTGGCAACCTGGAGTGATTCATCAACATAAAGGCGCACATTTAAAGAGATGGGAAATTATTAGAAAGGCTGCAGGTGTTCTTTTGCCCATTTTATTGTCAGTAAGCTTAGGATTTCTGATGGCTCTAGATGAACAGTACTGAAACATTTGAAAGAAAGTAACTGGTCGAGTTAGGACCCTCATTTGGTAATTTGGCTGTGATTTTCTTACTAGTTTCTCCACATAAACAGATATGTAATATTTAAAACACTGGCTTTTATTGGTGACTCAGGACAGAAACCTGATATTCTCCTTTAACCCTAAAAATAATTAAGGTAATAGGGGAGGTTTGTCTCCTTACCATGTAAAAGTTACGTCACTTTCTTACTTTCTTACAGCCACTTTACCTGCAGACTTCCGAGATTATCATCATTCCACCTGTTCCTTTTCTGATGCAGAGCAAACTGGAGATATTCATGGCAACACTAAATTCTTTGATGAAGATTGGGATGCTCACAGCAGCCAAAGCTATGGCAGCAGCGAGGCCGTGGATGAATGGTCAAAGACCTGTGATGACCTGGAACGTACAGAGCAGTCAGAAATGCTCCAACAAATTGGTGCAAGTCTCCGACAGCGAAGTATTGCCAGCCTGCATCGGAGCAAGTCACCGGACAGCAACAGTAAGTACAAGACCAAAGGAGAGAACTGCCACTGCAATCATTCAGAAGACGATATGGACAGTGTAGCTAGTAGCAGGATATCTCAACCAAGCACCAAAAAAATGGGGTCTGACAACATTGCTACCTTTGAGGAACGTGTACAGACAATATTTTCTCCCACACCCATCCAGCTTTATCGCTTCAAGTTGGTGAAAGAGAAGGCCACCATTGACTTTGGTTTCAGTTTGTCTGATGGAATGTACGAAAAGGGAGTTTATGTGAGTGCTGTGCGGCCTGGCAGTCTGGCTGACAGAAAGGGGCTATTGTCATACGACCGAATTCTACAGGTATGTCGTCATTTGTGTGAGAAGTTAGATCTCCAGCCTGTGCAGGCACTATATTGTGTCAGAACACGTGACTTTATTTATAAGTTAGTAGCTCTTACTCTAAACCGTGGGAATAACTTAACCTGATTTTTGAGATATGACCATAATTTGCTGATGAAATCACTCAGCTAACAAAATACTTTTCCAGATGTCTTTATTGTGGTTCTCTTACTAATTTGGTAACAGGATAAATCTCCTTAATTCTGATAGAGAGAAACGTGTTTGTGCCATTTCAGTTTCTTTGAACTAAACAGGGCAATTAGTGTGGACACTCCCTTGGATCTATCACATCTGGTCTACACAAAGTTACTGTGCAACAAGAACGCTGGTTAGCTATTTCTTAAGTAAATGGAAAAGTTTAAATAGTGTGAGAATATTAAAGCTGCTCTTTTATTTTCTATGGACAGGTGAACAATGTCAAAGTGAGAGACTTTGACTGCTGTCTGGCTGTACCACTCATCGCTGAAGCTGGCAATAGTCTTGACCTCATGGTTAGCAGGAACCCACTGGCACAGCCTGCGTCTTTAGAATCTTCCACCTGTGAAGAGAATGAGGAAGAGTGCTACAAGAACACTGTAACCATGTCGATGAAACAGCCATGTAAACCGGTGTGACCACTTGATGTTGGCCTACATCAGTGTCTGGATTCTGTTTTCATGAAGCAGCACAGCAGCATCCGTCCTTAATTTCACTTCTCCACAAGAATGCTATCAGGGGTCAGCAAATTAGAAATTATCGGCTTGCTCTCAGATGGGAACTGCACTGCAGGCCAGTGTGGAAGATGGCTTTTGAATTTTACATAGAGGGGATTTTCACATAAGGTATTTAGTAATCATGCCAATCTTCTGTAGAGGATGGGAGAAGTTTCACAGTAGGGTAAGAGGAAAACAGATAACCCTGAATTAGACTTGGTGATATTTACTGAGCTGTTTTAAAACAAAACTAATTCATATAATGTATGCTTGTCTGTTCCTCCCTCTTCCAAAGTACAGGGTGGTGAAAAGTCACTGCCTGGTTTTGTGGGATATTTAGTCAATACCTCCTGTACTTTGGTCTTAAACACTTCTGCTGCATGCCCATCCCCATAAGAAAGAAGTCAAATTGGGGTAGGTAAGGGCTTCCTGCAGTCATCTGCTACAACATCTTTGTCACTCTGAAACATGAGAATGGAATATACATTTACCTTAAGAGTGAAGTTTCTATCCCTATTTGAATGTTATATTTTTTTTAAAAAAGAGGGGGAGATTTTACAATTACCCTGTTTTGAAGATGCAACCCAACTGTCCTGAAATGTGTCAAAGAGAACATAGCCTCATTTCACATTTATACCAGTTATAACCCCTTAATTGGACATTGCATATTTTTTTTATTATAAGGGAGGCATTTGCATGGTGGCCAAATCAGATTTATCACGAAAACTTTGCCAACCACAGAACCCTATTCTTTTTGTAGAGTTTAGTAAATCTGTACCAAAAACTTAATCCCATTTCCACTTGACAGAAGTAAAGGATGGGAAATTTGCTAATTTGAAGTGCAAATAGAGCTTAGTACTAGTAAAGATGATTTGTATATTTTGCATAGCATTGTGAAGATCATAAATCCTGATCTGTGGAATTACTGCCCATTCCTGGCACAGAATCTACATTAGGAAGTCCAGGCCAAGGCAGAGTTGTGATGCCATAACTCTGTGTGGGGGACAAATGACCATTGGTATAAGCCAGCAGAAGTCTCTCTCAGAGAATGTTACAATTCCTTTGCAGACCACCAACTGTACCCATCTGTTGATTTTGTTGTGAATTGCAGATGGTTCTGAGAATTCCTGTTCATCTGAAAACCTGGGGTCAATGGAAAAAAGACCAGAGGTATTATTTGCAATACTTATTACAAACTATGACTAACAATTTTTGTTACTCCATGCTATGGAGATAACATCTAATGGTTCTCATGGACCTTTTCACAGTATAAACTGTTCTGCTGGCTTTGAACATCCAGAGGGCTCAATAAAACAAATGTAAATGCATCAAGGCAGGGTGGTTTTTAGAAAGGAAAGTGTTAAAAACTGTTTTACTTTGTATGGGATATTGGAGCAGTGAGGGTGGAAAGTGTTAAATAAGGAAAAGTAATGAATCAAGAACAACATCAGTTGGGGAGGGAATACTAGGCTTTAATAGAATCTGAGTAGTATTCTATACATGAGGCCGATCATATTGTGGGAGTTTGAAGGAATATCAAGAAATTTGTGTAAGAGAAAAAGATTAAAAATCTACCATTTATTTGGTGAAAGATCTCTATGTACCTGGAGGAGAGGGTTAGTTAATAGTAGTAAAAATATCTATCGACAAAACATTTAGAATCAGTTTTCTGCACTAGCAAAATACTTGAGGGGTACATGCCAGGAATAGTGATCAGCGGATACAGCTGCAATGTTGATTGATGTAATTTACCTTTTCTCTCTTATAAGATAGGTTAGTGTATCAGCCAGTTTAGTGAGGCCACAGTAGCTATGGAGTGTTTTACCTCGTACCTATTAGTTAGCCAAATCATTAAAACCCAGCTAGTCTCAAAGAAAATTTATTAAAGATTTTCCTTCTATTATATTGGGTAAAACATAACCAGAGTTTGAATCCCGGTCAAGACCGGCTTGGTTTGGCATACCTCCCAGTCACAGTGTTTTCTTCACCAGGCAGCTACATGAATAGTTCTAATAAGGTTTTCTGGGTAACTCTATTGGCCTGAACCAGAGCCCCTAACTGTATCTAGGTAGACCTTGACTTATTAATGGATGCACCAAGAAACATGAGAAAAACTGAAAGCAACCAAATATGTATTAATATAGTGGGAGTCAGATTATTTTAAATCAAAGGACACTATCCACATCTAGTCAGGATGAGAGGGGGGGGGGTTTGCTAGCCAAAGGTGAGCAGAAAAATTCTGCCATCCATATCGGGATAATTAAGAAAAAGCAGTATGTGAGTGTCAGGAATTCTAGGAACCTTTTGGTCACATAAACTCTTTTTACTTTGTGTTTAGATTTCATTCTACTCTTCCCTCTTACTTTTATTTTAATTAAAAAATTCTTGTAATTTTTGTACAAATTCAATAAAATATATATACTTTTCTTTCTTTTTAAATTCTTAATAAGGATGTTTTATTGTAGCTCAGAACGAGATCATCATTTTGGGATAAATTTTGTACATCATTTTTTAACCTCATTCCCCAGATTGCAGCACAGCAGTTTTTCCTGAGAATCAATAAAGAGAAATTAAGTCTGTGGTCCCTTAGTCTTCGTAATAAGAGGGTCTGAAAATGGGAACTCATTAATACAATTTACTTAAGGTGTCTACGTATGCCAGCTAAATCATTGGTGACACCAAGTGTATAGCTACAAGAGTTTAGGATAGTTATTAAAAACTTAATGAAACAATTAACTCAGTCTGAGGATAACTTGAATTAATACATGTGAGATTGTACTTGCATAAAATAAAAAAAAAAAAACAACTGCTTACCTGCTTGTTCCTTCCTCTAAACTTTGTTTCACCAGGAGTGTTTTGTCAAACAAGGCGCCTATTTCAAATGCTAACAAATCCTGCCAATGGCACAATGTAACTGGATACATCTGTATCAGGAATTTCAGTATAGTGCAATAAATAAACTGTGCTAAATGTCAAAATATATAGAATGTACTTAACTTTCAAGCCACTCGTGATCGAATAAACTTGAAGCAGTCACAAAAAACAAAAATACAATCAAATCATAGGTTTAAAACAGATTCTAGTCGTCGTGTTTTTTATTTAGAATCTCACTTTCTAATGATATTAAGTATACTTTACTTAGGGCTCGAAAATAATAAAATATATAATCAGAGATGTTAATTTTTAATGTAAAAGAGGAGAAATACTACAGAACACTAGTCTGTGGCTTCCTTTTCAGACCTACAAACCAACTACTGCATTGTGTTAAAGTTAAAATGAGTACATTCTAATCAACTAGACACTTTAGATTTTAATTACTGTCTTAAAGATTTTGGTAATCTGGCTAGACTGGCATATCTTCATGATATTACTCTCCCCCCACCCCGACAAAACGTTTCTCTCTCTCCAGGATACCATATTTATCATTTCTCTTATTTTGACACTTTGAAACAATGTTACAAAAAAATTATTTCAAACAGATTTGCTATCAGTGAGAGTTCTATAATCTGTTATGCTGCCTATCTTCATAACATTTTAGGATATTCATTCTAGGTTTTACTCTATATACTTCGATCATGCATAAAATTTATGGTTTGACAAGCCATCAAATACAACAAATGCACAGTGTTTCAGAAGATTTACAATTTGAGTTGTTCTAGAAAGATCTTTAATTAAAAATGTGCTATAATTTAGACCTGCAAACTTACTTGTATGATTCAGCACCTGGTTATATTTCCAGCTAGATTGTTTGACAATATTTGTCTACAGAATAAACCATATTCTTAAAAAAAAAAAAAAAACAAAAAAAACATTAAATTCATATGAGAATACTACTAAAGTATATTGTGACTATTTTATAAATTCATCAAATGCAGTCTTTGGGATCATAGTTTCATAAACGTAAAGGATGCATTAAAAGTTCTTTCAAATTGCTTCTATACTGAAGACTAATAAAAGTAACAAATGCCCCTATAATTTTGTTGTGAACAGGAAATCACATCAGGGCTACAGTATCATCAGCAGTATTTCCTGCTGCCAATGTAAGTTCTAAAATGAATTTTACCTTCTTTATCATGCCTATTTACCCATGGTAATACAGGCATACCTCTAACAGTGCTGTTTCCTTATAGTGTTCTCTATCCTGGAGTCTCCCATAGTGCTCTGTTTACCAAGAACACACCCTGAGCAAAAGAAGAGGTATGCCTGTATCTGCAGTCTATATATTACATTATACAGACACGAAACAATTAAATGCAGTTGAAAACAAGGAGATTTATTTGACTAATGTTAGAGCAAAATAAACTTTCAAGTGTATATATATCTGTAGTAAACATGGAATTGCTGCATTTTGTTTGTCACATTACAAAAATGAAATCAGAGAAAACTGAAGGTAGGATAAACCAAATTTCAGCCATTCAAAAAGATAGTTGTCAACCAGCTGAAACTTGCTTATCTGTTTTGTTTGAAGTCTTTCATCACAACCTGACTTCTTTATTATATTAACAAGAAAATTTTAGTATGACTTTTATTTTGATGACAATTAATTACTTCAATTAGCAGCTGATCTCTACAGAAAAGTTTTTTTTTCTGATTTTGTCATCATCTTCTTGTATCATGTAGTTTCCCCACAATAAAAAGCTGATTAAAAACAACAACAATCATTTTTCATATACAGCCATAGCTATACAAAAAATATTCTTAAATGAAATCTTGGTAATATAAATATTCCGAGTTGACCCTCATTATAAAATTAAAACCAAATCAAATAACCAGTAGATGATTTGTTAAGTTTTTAAAGCTAGCACAAATCCAAGCCATCCAGTTCTGTGCTGAGAAATATCTTTAAAGTTTGAATTTTTTGGCACACTACTCTGTGGATGTTCATGAGCTATTAATTACTAAAACAAAACACCCACCAAAATGATCTGTACATATACTGTAGCTGTCAGGTACTGGCATCAAAATAAATAAATCCAATTGGCTCAAAAGTTCTTAAATATCACAGTCTCACATTATATCTCCTGGCATTTGAGGCAGGATCCCGGGCACTGTATCCGTCTCTTTCCAGAATCTTCAATCCCCCTGGCAAACAGCTTGACCAGCTGACAATGTACCCTGAGAAAAAAATGATGATGTTTAGTGGTGTGCTTCTAGGGCATCTTGTGCCGGTAAGCTTAGTCAAGATCTTGCTATTTTTGTCACAGATTCTAAAAACATCCTGGTGACAAAAGTCATCAATGGTTGTGTAAAATCAAACAGAAATAGCATGTTTCTGTGAAGTATCTTAGTTTATCAATATTTTTTTAATGTTGATTATGTGATTAACTTAATTGCCAAAATTGTGACATGTATTTGTCACCTGACTCGAGTAAAGTATGGAAGTGCATCTATATATAAGAAAAAATGAATTAAAGCCACTGAAGAATTGTTCTATAACAGATATAAACACACATCATAACTAAGAATAACTTTAGCTAAAGAAATGATATAAAAGAAGTCATCACTTGGTATAAAGATAACAAAAGTATATAGTCATAAAATAAGAATTCTTACTAAAGAAAAAAACAATTAGAAATATTCCATGCCTTGGCTTAGAAAATGTAGCATATATAAAAATCTCTCTCTGCCATAACTGAAATGGATAACTATGTGAAGTAAATCAATCACAATGAGCCATTTGGGCAACTCTACAATAAAATAAGTATATAAACAGGCAAGGTGACTATAAATATAAATTTATAAAAAACAAGCATGAAGCACTTTTACTTTTGTCTTAAGAACATTTCTTTTGCTATGGTGTTCTCATCACACCAGAATACTGGTAGCAAGGACAAAACATGAGGGATCCCTGTTAACAATTCAAACAGCAGTTATAGAACTTCAATAAATTGCTAGGTTGGAATAGTATCAATTGGTTTGGTGAATGTTCATCCTCAAAACATTTGCAACTAAAAAAAAAGGGAGGAGAAAGACAGACAGATATCAAAAAGAAGTTACCTACAAAACAACTGAAAATTTGAAAAGAAAAAAAAAAATGAAAATATACAAATGTCACAATTTAGCCGATAAACCTCAAAAACACTATGAGACTCAAACAAACTGCAATATTTCCACTTAAGTACATTATGGTGAAACTACACAACAGACTGATAAAAACAAGCCATTTAGGTGCTCTACACCTCCACCACTCAAAGTCAGGTCGAAGGGTCTGCCAAACAAGTAAAGTCCTCACATCAGATACATTGCTGTATTATTTAAAGAGTTTTTTTTTGTACTTGACCTTCTAGAATATATTGTTCTGTTTGTTAAACTCAAAAGACATACCGGCATGGGCATCTGCAGAATTTTTCTCAGAGGGAGTGGATTGACAAAATAATACCAGGTGTGAGGGGATGTGCATAGTGATAAAAGTATGCCAATGGCTGGGTGTGGTCAGACTTGTTATTTCTTGCCTGATTCACCATGTACTAGTGAGGTGAGCATGGTGAACGAGTCATCATGACACTATCACCATCAACTCCCCCTACCAATGTATACCAGAAGTTTGTTTGTATGACTACCTTCTCCTCGGGGTAAACATGAAATATTTGATGTTTTACCAAAACCGAAAACAAATATTAAGTGTATAGTTGGACATACAGGGCTGGAGAAATTTGAGACTAACCATCAGTAAGCTATTAAAATTGCTAAGGTATCTGGTGAGATGCTGGAACAACCACCCAGTCATAACGATCATGAAAACAAATCAACCTTCTGTCCTATTTCGAAACTAATTTTCAAAATAACTGCTTTTAATAGAATTCTGTTGCTATTATATTATTCATAATGAAAAAAAATTGACTCTTTTGTACACCTCTGCTATTGAAGGTCATTTACAATTCTCTATTTCGGCAAACACAGTTGCTTCCCCTTCAATGACATCAGCTAGTGTGCCTTGTAATCCCACATGGGTCAGTGATACCTAAACATTACTTACAGGTTATTTTTTAATATATGCTATGAAAACACGCTAAAATTGGTGAAAAAACACCAAACTAAATGCTTTCATTTAGTGGTTCAAGCTATATTTCTTAAAAAGAATTTTAAGTAAACCCACTACTGTCGTTTTAATTTGTTCCCTATCAGTCAGAGAGCCAGCAATGGAACGGAAAAGCTGTATACTCACTTCACATGGACGCTGGGGTGCTCAATGACTTCCCCATCACAGTTCCACACACTGGTGTGGGAGGTCCTTGAAGATCGTCGAAGCCGGTAGAAACCACTGCCCGTGCTGCTGTCGTCGTCTTGGTCCTCAGATAACGGGCGAAAGCGAAACTCCTTCACTCGAAAAACTTGCACAAAGTTAAAATCAAACTAAAAAATAAAAATGCAGTGCATCTTCTAACATCCAAAAAACACACTCAATAATCAACGTGTAAATGTTTTAGAGTTGGCCTGGTCAAAGAATCACTTTCTCTTATTGAAAATACACAATGTGCTAAAATATTTAAATCAAACTACCCGATGTAAGCAAATTTTAAAGGGCAAATAGTAAAAAATGGAAAGTTACTCTAAATAAAAGGATGATTTCAGCATATTGTCTCATTATGCTAAAAGTATAAGTCTAAAACCATTTCCTAGTAAAATCTGTTTATTTTGGCTTACTGTCCAGTGCCTCCAATCTCTCAACCATTTGAAATAACTAACTTGGTGCAATTCATTTCTAACTTAGTCATCCGCTGACTCAAGTCTCCTAATCGAGAAAATATTATTGTAACATGACATAAAAACATTTACTTTCTGAGGCTTGCAAGCTGTGCTTCTAAAAACAATTTTTTAAAAAAAAAAAAAATATCAGCATTAGTCAATCACTTTCCTGTGTAACTTTTTTATCATTGCACAGATAAAGTTGTTCGTTTGTTTTGTGTAAGTAGACAGATCATGTAACAGGTGGTCAGGAAAGATGGAACTGGCTTGCAGATTCACATGTCAGAGACACACTCACCTGATTTGATTGTCGGTCCATACATCTGTACAGGTGCCGGAAGTAGTCCAGTCTTGAGCATTTCATAACCAAAATGAGGTCTGTGCATCCATCCCCAAGATGACTTGATGGTGACACACCCTCAGGACTCAATGCACACTGACAGCTCATTGTCACAGCATTAATGCCAATAAAGTCTCCTCGGATATGACGACACTCACCAGAATCTTGAAAGAAAATAAAAACAAACAAACAAGAAATTACTAACCGAAATAATTAGTCTACATCTAATACTTTAAATATTTATGTATGCCCATATTTCTTAAACCCGAGCTCTCCGCCATTAAAAACTGGGGCTATCTAGAAGTAGATCAGACCATCAAACATGTTAAACAAGCAAGAACAAAGTTTTTTTGAAATTTTTTAAAGAAATAATTTAAAAATAATTGTCCAACTAAAAGGGCGGTGTGGTAGACCAGTGGTTAAACTGAACTGCTAATGTTGAGAGCCCAGGTTTGATTTACATCCATAGCATGGTTTCTTCTCACTCTTCTTTTCCAGCTACCTCCTAGATCTCCTCCAGTTTTCATCCCCCATCTAAAAATGAAGAGCTCTAGTAGGAATTTCTCTGCTGATCCAGCTACACTTCCTCCCATCTGGATTAGGTCACTGTGGAAAAGAACTTGACATGCATCCTTTTCTAATTTCATATTGGAAACAAAACTTACCTGCTGCAGAGGGAAAGCTCATTAAGAAAGAATCAAACTACAAAGCTGGACAGTAATTTTATATTCTTGATTTCTTTAGAATAAAAATACAAAAAATCTTTTCCATTAAAATACTAAATTTAAAAATAAAAAACATTTGCAAAAATGTTGCTTACCATATGTGGTGCTAATTAACTGTTTGCTTTCTAACCTATAAAGCAACCAATAAAAGATTGCCTAATCATTTTGTTTTGCTAGGAATTATTACAAAGAAATTGTAACCAATTTTAAAATTATATGGGTGGAATGCATTTGTGTTCTTTTCTATGATTACATTAAAGTTAACACACAGTTGTGGAAATACTTTATTTCTCCACACATTGACCATCTATGGCAATAAAACTTCCAACAATACACTGATGATCTGATGGCACATGCACATTTGGTTGTCTCTCAACTAGTCCTATTCACAAACTTCAACCCTTTCCTCTCTAAAGAATCACAGGCTATTAAGACTGTTCCTTGAGAGGAACCTGAGAGGTAAAAGTTACAGTGTATAAATAAGTGTCTTCTATTTCTATAATATGGTTTGATGTGTCTCGAGTGGGTGTGCACTGTCAAACAGTAGCAACACACCATGTAAATTAAACCAAGTCATTGTTTCTGAATGGCAGGTGAACCTTGTTCTTCATCAATTCAGAGTAATCTGTGTGTTAACAATGTACCCACAAGTGTAAATCACTCCAAAAACACAAAAATAATCCATAACCATACCAAATGAAGGTTACCACCTTAAACTTTTTTGGTGGTGGAGAGTCTGGATGGTTTGCATGCTGGCCTGTATTGTTTCTGGGATGTAATGCTCTCAGTTTTTGTCACACAATACAATCCTCTTGAGAAAAACATTACTTCCTTGGATGAACCAATCACAAAACAACATGCACATCACCACACAAGTTCTTATCTGGTTTGTATTCAGGTCTTTTAAAGCTTACTTTCCAAAAACTCAGATTATTTTAGATAACTGTTTCCATCACGTCACAGCTCAACCAACAAGTTTCCCTAATTCCTGCAGGAGATCTCTTCATAAAAGCACGTCAGTGCAAACTCTTGGCTACCATAAAGTGGGCTGTCATCTGTATTGGTCCTCCCTTCATAAACACTTTGGAACCATTTCTTCACTGTTCTTAGAGCAAACACATCCTCATATTGTGCAGTCAAACACAGATAGATTTACAAATTTTTTTGATAAAAAAACATAACTCCTGTATGCTGTTCCAGGTTCACATTAAGGGATTTGAAACAAAATCATGTTACAACTTTCAGAGGTTCAGGCAACATGAAACACCCAGTAAAGGTTAGTAAATGAAACAGCATGAATTGATCTACCCATGTAGCTATATTTTCTTTTAACAATAAAATTAAATTTCTAATTCTAAATTTATGAATTATTTCCACTTAAAAAATTTTCTACTAACTTTGCAACATCTTTTCTGAAGATTTCGCTTTTCGCTCCCTGGCTGCTGAGCAAACCATACAACTAAAAAGAAAAAAATAATACAATCAACTGTACACAATTTCAATATTGATTCAAATGTAAGCTAATATTAATTAGCTGTTGTCCTCACATTTTTACTGGTGTCACCTGCTATGAAATTTGCTATGTCCATTGGATAAATGTTCATGTCACCATGAGCACAAAATTGGGGGTGGTTCACCACTGCCATCTTGACATCACAGAGAATCCTCAGACTATGCTGGATATCTGACCAAGCTGTCGAGAACCACTTGTGCAATGATGATATCCAGCTCATAGACCTGAATCCAGCAAGGTTCTTATTCAGGTATATAAGTGAGTAAATCCAGTTCTCTACAGACAGGATCAATAAAGTTTACCACCAGAAATAAATGCGATGCCTCTACCTGTGTACAGCAGCACAATAACCAAGTTGGTGGTGTGTGTTATGGTATGAGGAAAGATGTCTTAAAACCACCAGTGATCTTGTACAGAAAAATTTGATAATGGTTAGGTACAAACATAAGGGCCTACAATGCCTTGCTGTCCCTTTCATTCAAACCCATAATGAGATATTTGCAAAATAGCACTAGACCTCACCATCAGAATGTCATAGGATTTTCTGTGCACTGCAAACATTGTGCTACTCTGACCATCTCATTCCTTAGACCTGAGCCCCATTAAACACCTTTGCAATTGGTCTGATCACCATGTACAATATTGACAGCTAGCACCTCAACACCAGAACTTGCAGAAAGAGTGGAAAAACATCCAGCAACAGATTCCATGATGGTTGGTGGCATCTACAGGTTAGAAGTGTTAGTTTGTGCTTGACTGTCATAGTGTACACACAAGGTACTAGGTCCCAAATCATCCCATGTCTTCAGATTGCTTTGGCATTGTCATGATGAGTTCAACTATGGTAATCTTTTGCAGTCAACTATTGTCATGTAATGTAACATCGTTGATGTCTAATTTTTTGAAGAGTATATATTATTTCATGAAATACAAACTAATCAGCTTACTGTATTATTTTTAATCAATTATCTAGTTAATACCACTTATTGATACCCTTTATTTACAGAGAAATACTGAACACCTAAACAGTAAATGCTACTCATGATAAAAACTAGTCACATGTTGACATCATCTATTTTTAGTAGTATCTGTTACTCAATCAGTGAACTAGCACTATGAAATTCATGTTAAGTAATATTCATTATGCAGCAAGCAAACTAAAAGACATGAAAATTAAACTATTTAGTTAGTGATGAAAATTGTTCGTAGAATTGCCCTTACTTAGCCAAACATCTTGTGTTATCTTCAGGATGGCTTTCCGTGTCTGTAGACACTGTGAAAGACACTTCACCACCATAAGATCTGTTGGCCAGAAACTTCTTAAAACCTATAAACATAAAAAGAAAAGTGAAACAAATAAGCAAACATCCAGCCATTTGTCCGCTTAAATACTTAAAAAAAAATTAATTAAATCAATTATCCAACTAAAATCATTGCTGTAACTAATGATCTTATTTAGAAATTTATCAAAAAATATGTACCAATACAACAATTGAGAACTTTAAAAATGTCCATCTGATTGAAGACTGTGAATTTTCCAAACTGCTTTATCATTATTTCATATTTTATTAATATATACATTTTCTACAAACAATTAAACAATTAAGGAAGTTTTAACAAAAAAATGAGTTGAATGGCATTAAAATATTTTATATAAAATATGCAAATCATCCCCATGTTCTGCCTATCAAATTATCTGACATTAAATGGCTGGTAAATGAAAATAAAAATTGCTTAAAGTGACTAAAACTACAGCTTCTAATTACATCTGTTACAATAATTTTTAAAAGTTTTCTGATAAAAGTTTTTGTTTGCTATCCCCACAAAAAAACAACAAACACTTATAATAAAAATGGAAGATTTGTAAAGCATGGTTGATTCATTTCTTGTTAAGAATACAGATACCAACACAAATGACAGCAGCCATCTCCACTAACAATGATCCATCTCCCTGAATATAAACAGCAACAACTTTAAATGCCTTTCCAATTATCAACAACTGTTTACAGTTGTAGAAAATAGCTTCCAATAATACAATGCCCTCCCTGCCTTATTAATCTGGCCACTCAATATATGCCTCTATCTGACCAAAGTTCACATATTTTGAATCTGATTATACAAGTATCAAATTTCTAGGATGGCAGATAATGGTGTACACTATCACTATGTCAAAGAAAGGTGAATCCTACAAGAACTCTCACTAAAGTCAGCAACAGACTGCCAAAGATCTCAACATTTCTTGTGGTTCTTTGGCCAATATTATTTTAAAGTTGACCTAGGTGAATGACACTACTTGGTAATGCAACCTGGTAGGCTTTCAACAGTGATACACAACAAAGACAAGTTATTAATATCTGTCTGCACTCACTGTCAACATTCTCTTGCTAACATCATGTGTACAACACAAAAATTAGTCAAAACACAGTCCAACATCATCAACATCTTAGCTACTGAGGCTGTGTAGCCTATAAAAATACTTTCCAATATGAATCTCATGTTTAGAAAAATATGGTCAGAGGACTTTTCTGGCAAGATCATCAAGCACTGGTAGAGTGTAGAACTCTTAAGTTTCCTATAAAGTAGAACCAACTTACATAGCCTTTTACTGTTGAAATATCTAGTTCTTGGCTTTTTATGACTTGTTAGTTTATTTAAGTACTTCGGAAGCTGTCTTTGGCTTGTTTTATCAACTAAAAATATACACCAGTGTCTTCTAGAAGCATTAAACTGACATTCCCTAAAACTCTAATATCCAAGGACAGGGGATCAAACCAGCCTTTAAGTAAAAATGTTGTCATATACCTGTATTTTTAATGCATAAGTAAACAATGTAAAACAAATATTTTACGATAAGTACAGCCATAGTTTTATGTACTATAGAAATACACAGCCAGTCTTAGCATAACAAAGGTAAAGCCAGAACTACTTACTGGACAGACGACTGTCATGCTTTCAGAATAAATGATAAAAGATAATCTGAAAATTTCACATCAGAAGCTTTTTACTTCCACAAAGCGAGAACTGCCTACTGTAGTGATATTAACACTCAACTTTCTTACCTGACCAGTCATAACGCTTTGGACCCATCCACCGAAGCCTCTCGCTGTCAGCTAGTACGTCACCGTAGTAGCCATACCCAACCATAGACACACTGTACCGAACCAGATTTCCTGCCTGATGAATGGAGCACACATCCACTGCCAGCGTATCACCTGGGAAAACACCAGCAAACAAAAGACCTGACTGTTTTATACATTACAATGAAGCAAAATAAATTCAAACTAAACTTTCCTAACTGTAAATCAAAAAAATTCCTTACAAATAAATAAAATAAGTAAGTTTGAATGCAGATAGATAAATGCAAGCTGGCTCTGTGGTAACACAAGTAATGAGACCTGCCTTGATCATCCTGTCACAGCTGACATTCATCTGAAACCCTCAAATTCCTGTAGTATTAAAAAGAAATATAAACACAAAGTAGAAAATTTTAATGGTTACAGAATTACAGTATAAACTGGTTATTCTGAGCCATTACAGTCTTCCTCCATTCAAAAGACTGAAAGAGTAAATATGTAAACTTTCTATTTTGATATCAATTTTATTTTCATTGCTGTACAAAAAACAATATGAAGTATATATGACAATAATTCTGTAAATTTAGGGAAAATTTGTGAAAAAAAAAATGACATTTCAAGTGTTATAATATATTTTCATCAGAATAACCACTTTTATGAGATTTTGGCAAACAAGAATATTCTTTCAGATTATTTATTCAAATATTCACTGGAACTAGCTGCCAAACTTTTCAAAAATACTACTAAAGCTGTCCATCACTACTCAACTGTCTGTCTCCAACAGTTCAGTCCAGTAGTCCAGTTCTGCAACACAGCATTCAAACCAGCGATATCGGTAGAAAGGAGTCCCTAAATGCATTAACAAATTATTGTGTGTTGCTCTACTTTCTTTCTTTCTTCCTGACCTAAATTGATAATGAAGAATCCATTCCCATCTGTTTTTCTTGTAAGGAAACTTTGAATGCCAAAGCAAGCATTTATACCATTAGGGTAGGTCATACAGAAAGACATTACTGGTTGTGTTCCTGCTCTTTAACAAAAGCTGGTTGTTGTGCATTGTCATACGCTATGTCTACAAGGAAAACAACCCTGGTGGGAAAGCACAGCGCTATCACTGCCAACCCTCCTCCACGAGATGTCTGGCACTTCCAACTTTGGCGGCAGGGGTGAGCCCCTCTAACCCTGCAGCAGCTAGAGAAAACCCATGCAGCCAGCTGGTCGAGAAGAGTGAGGAAAGATCATGTCAAGCCAAGCTGGTCCAGGCCCTTAAACATGGCAGTCTGGTAAAATTTTTTTTTTAACTAGTTCTGACATTCAGGTATATATGCCAATGAAAGCTCCTGCTTTTTCTTATTAAGTTTTTCAATCATAGCTCTTATCTAGCTGCAGCACTGGTTGTAGTATTTGTATGGTTCATATGTTGTTAAAACACACTTGTTAAAAATATTGGCTGCGTGCTTAACACCATCAACTATGTTACGTTTTGCATTCTTAAAATGACCAACTTAACCCCTAGATATGTTCTTGTCCTTAATAGATCCAGAGAATTTCAATAATCTCCACTACATCAGCCCGGACACACACTGTTCTCGAACGGTTTTAATATTTGTTTGAATCTGTTATGCACCAAATTTTGCCTTAATCTTTTAAAATAGCTTCTTCTTCTACAGATTATGTGCAAAATTACTTTAGTTAGGGGTCGCCATGGTGATTCAGTGGTTAGGCTGAGGGTTCAAGTTCAATTTCTGGTTGAGGTCAGCTAGGTTTGGTGTACCTCCCCAGGTGGCATAATTTTTACTGTGCTTTTCACCAGCTGGCCTCATGACTTTCATCTGAACACTTCTTCCCACATTTAAAAATGAAGAGTTCTAGTAAGAATTTCAATGCCAAGCCTTGCAAGGCAAGATAGTGCTCTCTAGCAAATAACTGAGGCACCATGCTCCCTCACATGGTTGCTGCCAATCTAGAGATGTGACCTCCATTGTTAAGACCGGTATGTGATGCAACAACTTTGTTCATGTATTTAGATAATTTTTTTAGGAAAGAATAATAAAAGTGTCATCTTGACAGGCACAGTATAGAGAAGTAAAGAAAAATCTAACTATCCATGCCCTGGTAAAAAAAAATGAACAAGTGCTAAAATGTAACCTACCATTTTATTCTGCCAGCAGGAGGCTGAAATTTAAAAATCACTCTTGCTCAATTCCCTGTAATGAGGGAAAAACAGCAAAAACACACTTACCTATAATGATATGTAGTGCAGATGTAACAGGGTCATTGATGCCTACCGTTGAATACACTACTGTGTCTGTTGAGCCTGGACAAAAGAGACACCACAAAAAAATAAACCTAAAAGTTCAGCACTGGTGTAATTACCAAACAGTCAGAGCAAACACCTGAACAGGTTTCTTCTCTAAATTTTAAGTCACATGTAATATGTAAAAATGAGTGCTACTATGAGATTAACATTTTCAGATACAATCAATGGTTAATGTTCTAATCATTCTCTATCCAGTCCATATATCATAAGTGACATAGAATGTATTTGATCCAGAAAGCAGCCCCAGTTTTTAAAGGGCAGCACATTCACACCAAACACTATAAATGCTCATTTCAAGAATTTCAGAAATTCTGTCAAATTCACATTTAATTTCTCAACAAGGAGGAGGAGACTCTAGTGGAGAAGGCACACTGGAAGCTTTGAAATAAGTAAATAAAATGTTCCACATTACTATCCGTTATAATCCTGTAAAATGTAAAATAGTGAAGTAAACATTTTACCAGAAGAGTGGTTAAATTGTGAATTTGGAAAGACAGACAAAAAAGAAAGAGTGTTGTGTTGTGATTTTTAACACATCAGTATTTGCTCAACTGGCTGATTCAGAAAGATAACAAGTGGAAGATATTAACCATCACAACAAACTATAGTGCTTGGATTCCCATTTTCAGTTAAACATTGGAAGTATTTTTTTCTGTTGAGGAAACATGATTGCCAATAAATCAGGCTTTTGCTGCAGAATTCAAATTTTTTGAAAACTTGTTACCATCATTAGGACTTGTTCTTGTAAGATCTGTTTGGGTGTACAAGTCCCACAAACTACAAGCTGTAAAGTTAGTTTGCACTCACTGAACATCAGCAGGAAGATTTAATCCTAGTGAGGACTTCTTTGGAGTACAACGATGCTCTAATGTGCAGAAGATGCTTTTGTTCGTCTTCTAGACTGTAGAAGTAACCTGATCTGGTCTGAGTGTTACTGAATTTTGATGTAGTTTGTGACCAACACTTCAACCCACTGTACCATGGTATGTTAGTTTTTGTAGTATTTAAACATTTCTATCGATTAACAGGGGTATCCAGATTCTACTAATCTCAAACCTAGCAAATTGAGTGTATATAGTTTCAGAACCTTTTGGATTACCTTATTGAGTTACCTTTTATAGTCATGCATGCCACTCACGATCAATGATCGAGCACTATAATTACATGAACATGCATGGTTTGCTAATGATGACTTTAATATGTATAGCTGCAATTTATCTTTTAGTGACTGAAGCATAAGTCCCCTCCTCCTCTAGAGCAACACAATTAGTTCTTTCAATATTATTTCAATGGATGAAACTAACTAATCATCTCACTTAGTTGAAATTTGGGGGGGGTTGTACACATAAGATTGAGAGTAAAGAAACAAAAAACAGGTAAAGTAGACAATCCAAAATTCTTAAAGAATACTGGTGGTTCAACAAATTTTCTAAATAACAGTAGTCTAAAAAAAGTTTTTCTCAAGTCTTAATTTGAAAATTATTACCACCTTGAAAGTGCATACAGTAGCATGCCAGGTAAAAGACTAATCATTCTTAAGGGAGAGAGACTGTTCTGTTTAAAGTTACAGGTAAGGGACTTCTTTAAAAGAAACCTGCTCAGCCTTAAAAAGTAGATATCAGTAAGAGTGCTATCTAGCAGTGCCTGACAACACTGAGCAGAGAAAAAGTTATCCAAAACATTAAATTCTTTACATCATTTCCAAGGTAGTGATTGAATTTTTTTAGATAATCTGTATTTGAAATGGAAGTTTCTTTTTTTCCCATAACATTTATAGTTTCAACTAATCACGAGGAACATCCAAATCTTATCTTGGCTACACCTGGAGTGTTAAGTTCTAGAGCAATTTGCACATTTCCAATCTAGTAGTTCTTGGTTCACATCTATACACTAAGCTAACATAAATATGGTGATAATGTGATGATAAGCAAGTTTTCTAAAATTTAAATTAAAAAATCAGGAAAAGTTAAAAACAAACATTGTGATTATCTACAGCAAAGATAACCAAAAGAAAGACAATTTTATAATCTGTGCAATACAGTGAAGCAGTTCCTGAACTACTGAGCTCTCTATAGAGTTTAAAAGCTACATATCAATAAACAGCTACAATACCTAGATTTCTTTGTACATTTAAAATAGTAGCCTGTTTAGTAAGCTTTTTAAATCCTCTCTGCATTTCAATGTCAGTGCAGCAAACATCTGAACATACTGATGAAAATGTCCCATTGAAGACGAAGTGAAACAAATGAAATAGCTCTAAACTCTGCAGTGTAAAAATAAAAGTGCTAAAAAAAGTAAACCTATATCAACTTCATCACACTTAAACTTCAACTATGAGCCACCTCAAAAAGAACAGAGATGGAAAAGGCAGTACCTGCAGGAATGATGCCAATCTTGAAATTAGGGGAGATGGGCTCCTCATCTGACGTCAGTGGGATGCCAGCATCTCTCATCGTTCTGGTCAACAGTCCATTCAGCACTTCATTAAACATTCCATCTCCACCAACAACAACAATTCTGCAAAACACACACAAAGAACAGTGAAACTTATAGCATCAAAATTAGAATGACAAATTTTGTCTTCAAAAAATTCTTAAATAAATCCAGATTTAAGAAACAAAAACATTCATTAAACCAAACAGGTAGACTTGAAATCTTCCTTTAATCACTGCAGTTCTCTGTTTACACTCAACCTGTTAATAATAACTCATTAAATTCAGAAGTAATCAAATGTTAAGCTCCAAGTTTCTGCTAGAGTCTCCAGTTTTCACTCTTCTATCCATATAAAAGTCATTCATTTTGAAATAAAATGAAATAAATTTTCTTCTTTAAAAAGATCAGACATTAACCTCAAGATGCTGTCATATTTAAACCAATTTTTTCCTGTTGTTTAAATGTGCATATTTCTATATTAATAGAGTCCTCATTACTTTCATAATCTATAATCAACCAGCCAAGATGATCTAAATGGCAAAGTAATTAACTCTGACCAGATGAAGAAGCCACTGACATCAAACAACTTCAAGTCTATCTGGCATTCTTTAACAAAAGATATTTTCTTCATAGGCTTTTCCATTTTTTGGATTGCACAAGTGGCCTGTGCTAGTCCTGAACCCATAACCTGCTGATTAATAAACTTTACCAATGCTTTGTAACTAGTTTTCCCATGATAAATACTAAATATAATACAACTTACAGAACTCACTATAACAGATACCATGGTGTATTACAATTCACTATCTTAGTACAGCAGCAATGAAATAATATTCACCATAGCAAATTTTATATTACCTAGCATTTACCAGAGTGTGGCCTGGTAGCCTGCTGGACGGCCAAGGCTGAAGGCCTGCTCAAATCCTAGATCGGTTTGGCGTACCTTCCTGGCATGGTTCCTTCTTGCTCTTTTTCACCAGCTGACTGCATGGGTTTCTGCTGGGTGTTCTGATTTCCAGTTTGTCCAGCAGCAAAAAGTTCTGGTGACACTTACTGTCCAAATCAGTGTTTTGGAAGGGCCTGGCCATCCACCAAGTACCAGCTCCTACCCAGGACACAACATTGAAGCTGTCTGCCATGGATCAGATGTACAACATTTACCAAGAATATGTTATTGTTGTTTTTGTTCTAACAAAAGATGTCATTAATGAGACTTCTAAATCAAGTTATTTTAGAACAAAGATTACACTAAATAAAAACATCTCTTAAAAACTCATTTCCTTCTTATGATGATTTAAACATATGTAACAAATTTCATAGAAAAATATGAAATACTTGCCCATCACATTTTCCCAAATCGTATTCTTGTAATAGTTCAAATGCATGATTGGCCTGGAGGGTGACTGTAACAAAAGTAGTAAAGGCAAACTAAAATGATATTGAACAAATTTAGAACTGTTCTGAACAAACTTTTAATAAGATACTATGGTCTAGATTTGCACCCAGGTGATGATGTGTCCTTACACTGTTAGGTTGATTAAAGTAAAGAAACACTTCTTACTGGTTGACAGCGTTATTAATAAATACTACTGCCAGTTTATTCTGTTCACCCATAATGTTACCACAAAATACCTGCTTAGCTAGTTTTTTATAATTGTTTTCTAGTATTATTATTTGTTACTGACTAACAACAACAAAAATGTGGAGCAATCATAACAACAACCATGTAAAGTACCAAAGTGTGGCTGTTAGGCAGATACCAGATACTGAAAACTAGTGGTCCTTCACAGAACCTAGGGCCAGGCAAATTGACCAAAAGGCATTAAGGTGACAGACACCTTACACAGAATTAGCTGCCTTGGAAAATCATTCTAAAGTTCTTTTTTATATTGAGAGAATCTGAAGAAAATGCACACACAGTGATGCAGAAGATCTTAATAAGCACACTAATTAGAATCATGCATATTCCAACCCTGGTCTACATGTCCTAAGCTCTTGGTATTTTTAAACATGTCTACTAGATTTTTCAAACGTATACTGCATATCTAACAAATTAAAGTAAGTGGAACCATGCACTTTTAACCTAAATGCTTAACTCTGGAAAAAATTCTAGAAAATTGAAACTGTCCTTTTTTTTCCCTTCTTCAAAAGGAGTTTTTCACAATATATTGAAGATGAGGTCATTGTAAGGTCTTATTCAAAGGCACCGAATTCTTTAATTCTATGTTCACAGCCTGGTTAACCTTTTCCAGCTTCCTTCAATACTTCTCACAAATGTCACAAGTTAACATTTTTTTTAGACAGACAGTAACTGAGCCAGCTTTTCCAATCAACAATGATCTCATCTCTCTCTTGTTCCTTTTAAGATATCATCATATTTAATAGTTATATTCCACCTTCCATTCAACTGCATTTCACTTCAGTCACAATGATTCACCCCCCAAAATTCCATCAGTAATTTTCAAAAATTCGAAAGCAAATTTAGTTCAGAATTCAGACATCTTTCAACAAACATTTCAGATTGAAGATAAACCATTTGTTTTTGTTTTTTTTTTTAAATTTAAACCATGACAAGTATTGTTGGTGATCTGTCCAGTAATTTCTTGGCTGATTTCAAATTTCCAGAGATTATGACATATTACATAACATCTACTTTCTCCTAACCCTTGGGTTATGCACATAACAAACTGGTTCAGCTCTCCTAGCTGTCCTTCTCCTGTTTTTTCATATAATTGCACCTTACAAACAGCATGTCACTATCACAAGCAGCCTAAATTTTACAGGTTTCATTTGAAGTAAATTATCTGAAGCATCAACCACAAATTCTGATGTTACGTAACAAAGATGTTCACTGAAGATGCTTTTCATTAAGATTCATTTTTTCTTTGTTGCCTTTTTTCTTCATTCTTCAGCATTATCGAATCAAAGGCATTTTGAAAGAAAATACTGTGTGCATTGCTTGTGGAAAAACTGGTTTATCACATTTCCAAGCTGTTTTTGTTGTTCTTAGCTAGAACCATTACACTAAGAAAACATTGCATCTCATTGGAATCCAAATATTTAATTTTTTTTTTAATACAGCTTCTCCTGCCTTGTTTGTTTGTTTGTTTCCGCCATAATACTCTTCTTCATGAATGGGTTGGATGCAGATGTTGCTAATATTTCTCCTTGCACATCTATTTCAGTATAGTACTTCTATGCAAATGTTTGCAGATTATCTTCTCCCAGTTGGTTGTTATCTTGTTCACTTTATTTTTTCTGACAGATGTATGTCAAGTTCTTTATCAGCACCATCACACCTTTAACTATCATCCTGCAGCACTCCTAAGCTTGTCTCACTGCCATTCTACACTTTCACTACTCTGTGCCATCGTCATCCCTCTTAGGCTTACAGCCATTTTCAGAACTGTCAGTAATATTTTTAGCCACCGTACTTTTGCCCTTGCAACTCGTTTTGCTTGGTACAAAATTATCAGAGAAAGAAATTCAGAAAATGGCTGAAACTAAATTGAATTTCACACTCAGAGTACTAAAGATGTGAAAGATAACAATGATGCAACATATCTCACAGAGTTTTTCTTGTTACACTGCTCAGTGTATACAAAGAAATCTGCATGGGCCTCAGCAGTAATCAGTGGGATAAAAATGCCATCAATCAATACTGAAATGAATTTACTTTTTTTTTTTTTAACAAACTCATTTGTTACAGGAACCTTGTGGCCAACAATCATAAATATGCAAGCAGTTTGCTGCACAATTACCTTTCTTTTTTTTTTTAAAAAAAAAAATGTGTTTTCATAAAAGCTGATAAATCTCATCAGTATGTCTAAAGTTAAAATTTATCTCGAGTTAAAAAGTAAATTAAGCTTCAAAAAGAAAAAAAAACAAACAAAACAAAAAAACACTTACCTGTTACATCTGTTAAAATCCCAGCCAGTTTAAAAAGTGGTGCAATTTTCTCAGCGTAGATTTTTGGTCCTTTTTTCTTCCCACCAAATGGGTTGATAAAAATCAGCAATTTCTTTGGTCGGTTAAACTCTGAAAACAAATCCAAAAATCCATGCAAATCTTTAAGACAGGCAAGCAAAATGCATGGGCACAAAAGATAAAAGTGCTCCAGAGATGTTCTATAAAAAATGGTAAAATAAAATGAGCTGACTTCAGACAAATAAACGTGGTACTATAAAATTTTATTAGACTTTCTAACTTTAGACATTGAAAGTTCACATGTAGTGTATAAATCTTTTAAATTGCAGTAATATGTTTCTCTATGTCAAAATTGCAGAAATAGGCTACTTTCTTTAAATCTTTCACTGGTACATGTGATCATCACTTTTCCATTTGGTTACAATGAATTGGACAAAACTTGAGATTTGAAAATAGACTGAAGTTACAATGAGGACAGTTAATTCTACCAACTCACTCTTTTCAACATAAAATAAATTACACATTTAATGCGGTAGGAGAGTCAAGTGTGTGTGTATTTAACTAGATAGATGTGGAAACGAACATGATGAGCTACACTTGAGTGATCAAGCCAAAATTACACAATGCAAGCTATGAATATACTCACTAATAAAAAAACTTGTGCTTTTAAATATATCATTCACAGATGCTCACAAACATACCCAGTAGGCAGCATATAATATTATACAAAGCAGAGCTTCCAAGATAGTGTTTTTCATCCTCCATTCAAGTAGTTAAAGCTTTGTTTTGTTTGTTTTTTTCCATTATAATGACTTGTGTTATCAAGGGGAATAAAAAATATTTAAATCCTACTACATTGTCAACAATAACAAAAAGCTGGACATTATGAGGCATAACACTAAAAAAAAAAAACAAAAAATGTTTTATTTTGACAAATTTAAAAGTTGAAAACATACAGATACATTTTAAAGCAAACAAACAAACAAAATTTCACCTGTTTGAAGTAGTTCTTGAATACGGTTCACCCACATTTGACAAGTGATACTCTCTCGGCAACGAAAAGTGACTTTTCTCTCCCTCCACTTGTGATGGCCTACACATCTAAGGCAGTACACAGAAAACATCTTAGGATTGAAATTTTCCAATTCCACACAAAGGTGTGCACATGAATCCTTTGTAGAAAATCCTTCATTCCCTTCATACTTTTCTGCCTGAACTCCAATAACTTCTTTTAGATCAATCAGTTGCCTGTCTTTAACTAAAAAGAGAAAAAAAATCAATTAGCAAAAAAGAAGAAAAATTATGTTCTTTAATATCACCACATTTGGACGGTTTAATCTTTTACTCTAATCTCCTTTAGGATTGAGTCATTCATAATCATGAAATGCACACATGTATGCATATTCATCCACTTATTCTAATGATAAAAAAAAAGATCTTTACAGCCAATGCTGACTATATTCATCAGTTGTCCACCTTGGTTACACAATACATGACTTTTTTTTTGTTAAAAATCAGTCAGTTCACATCATTTTCAAGGAAAGTTGCTTATAAAAAAATCTTCACTCGTGGCTTCTGGGTGAACATGTTGCATTCTGCGGTGTACAGCTATGAAAAGTAGGTAATCAAGCTATACACAAAACTTCTGTCCGTTACAGAGGATACTGAATTTCTTAACGAGAGGTAGACGACACCTCAATTTAGTAGTGGAACATAAGACTAGATCTGCTAATGAATAATAAAGATCATCATATACCGCACATCAACATCAATCCGTAAAGGTTTCAAACTAGTCACGCGACACCTCCAATGCTCTGTTGCTTGTCACAGAGCTGTCAATCTGTTTACTCATTTTTGTAATACCATGGAAACAGACACCAGCTGAAATCCAAAACGTCTACCAACATTAATCCACAACAGATTTCAGGGTTTCAAGCACATCTGAGACATAATGCCCATGTGCACAGCTTGTTAATCACGTTACCACCGAATCCACTGTACTAACCCCACCTCTTATTATTATTATTTTTAAATACAACAGTAGCTATTTTTTCTTTTTTTTTTTTTTAAAAAAAAAGAAGACAGAACAGTTATATTAAAGCTGGGAAAAATGGATTACAACCCAAAACTGAAATGTAATAAACCTAACCATACAATGGCAATTGCTCGTCGTGCCCTTAAAAATAACAACTACTAATGGTTTGTACAAGACACAGCTGATTACATGCTACTAATTCACAAGGGAGATAATCCAGGGGCGGTCAGTATATATTTATTTATTTAATTTATTTAAAAAAAAATAAAACGGAGTTTAGTCGGATTCCGCACACAAACGGTTCCAATTAATGACAAAAGAAATTATTCAAGGACGTTATTATTCTATAGAGGTTGATACCACGATTTTTAAGTTAGAAAACCTTTTGGCGAGAAGTGTAGTCGGAGACCTCCTCCCTCCCCCCCCCCACCACCACACCACACACAAACTGAGCATTTTAATTAGAAATTAATAAAAGTGATGACGATGATGATGACGATGATGATTCGAGCCAAGTCTGGCACAGTACAGATAAACGGCAGGAAACCTCAGCAGACTGTCGTCTGCAGCTGGTAGACTAACAAGAGCAAGAAAACAGGAGGAGGAGGTTAATTTACGAAAAGCATTTTCCGGCGGCGTGCTGGTCGGAGATCGGGCTCCCCTGGGGCAGCTTTCCCAGAACACGGCGGCAGGGGTGAGACAGACCAGGAAGGGCCTGCCGTCCACTTCTAGGGCCTCATGAAGTAGGATGCCGCTTCCACCGGCGGCCATGTCACTGACGCAGCTGTAGAGATCGTACTACGTACGCGGTCCGGTCCGAGACCATTATTTCACCAAGACCTCAAAGGGTTGGACGGTGGACAGGAGGGGAGAAAACGACCAACACAAATTCACATGCATGAGACGAGTCCCCCCAACTCCTCCACCACCAAAAAAAAAATAAATAAAACATTTTTTCTTCAAAAATCACAGCGTGGTAGATACGTGCACATAGCAGTTTGAACCCCAAATGCACTGGGTAAGGGAGAGTAAGCACAGAGAACGGACGGGGCTTCGTGATTTGGAAAAAAAAAAAAGGTTGGGGAGGAAAGGAACAGTTAATTCCTCTGTAGCGCAGACTCATCGGGTGGTTTATCCAGGGGACGGGGGGTAAAGAAATGGGAAAAGTCAACGAGCGAGTAGTCCAAACCAACAGAGAGCTGGAGGGAGTTTCCCTTCGACGAGATGGAAATGGAAGTTGGTTTAGATGCATCGGGTCGACGGCTTAAGTATTCAGGATGAGAGTCGGTCCTTATCAGGGTTTTCGTGATAACCTACGGAAAACACCTGGTTAACTCTTTTGAAAGAGAGAGGGAGGGGGCAGGACAAATTTTCTTTTTTTTTTTATTTTAAATAAACTATTCCATCAACTTTAAGTGGGCAGACTGGACCACACAGATGATGAGACCATGTAGTTTACCATATCTACTGTTTAACCCGCTGGGCACAGCATGGTACTCCAGTGGTAGGCTGCCAGGTTGATGGCCCAGAGTTCCAAACCCAAAATGCTTGGGCGCGGTTTCTTCTCCTCCTCCGCCAGCCACATGGATATTTTCCTCTGGATTCCTTCCACGTGTCTAGAAATGACGAGCTCTAATGAGGTTTTTCGCTGCACACACCCGCATTCATTGAAGGACACAAAACCACTTCAACTATTCATCCACCCGGCATGCCTGTGAGCCATGGACCTGCCCATAAGTAAACTTCTAATGATATCACAGCGTATCTAAATTTACTTGACAGAATTAAGTTTCTAATTTGTTTCAAAAGTATCTACTACATGGGTTTTTTTTTTTTATTATGATACATATTTATATCGTAAGCATGTTTAAAATGCTAAATACATAAAAACTGGAATAGAAACATCAAGATGTACTAGATAGTAATAGCAAGGTCTAAAAGCAGTCTACGGAAAACAGTGCCAAAGTTTTTGTTTCTGCTAAGGCTAATCTCAATCTCTCAGGCTGCTGAGAGGTTATTGATAGAGAATTGCCTTTTTTTTTCTCTAGCATAACGATGTCAGGGTTGCTTTTAACCTCTTTGTCTGGACTATTAGTGTTCTGTGATATGTAGCAGCATTATTTTGGGTTGAAATGACAGACAAAATTAACTCTCCATTTTTCTAATGAACTCAATTTTTCACAATTTATTTGGGATAAACTGATTTTAATTTTGTACACTGGATTTTGTTTTCATCAGCATGTAATACAATTCTAAACAAAATGTTTTTTTTTTAACATATTACATCACTTTTTATGGTTTTAGACCAGTTACAAAACCTTAGAAAAAAAACAAACTGTACAATGTAATAATGATGTGTCCAGTTCCCTAATTTGTACACGGCACCATTTATAATGCTATTTGACTACCTCTAGTATAAGATTTGCATGTATGCTTGAAATGAGTAACATTTTGGAAAAGTCTGTTCAAAAGATGCATTTATAAAACCATGAGAATAGGTGTTCATATGGTTAAGTAAAAATTAATGTAATTTCAATTAAGAATTAACTCCCCTACATCATCAGCCTTCAGTTCTACACACAAAATATTTAATAAAAAACATTTAAAAATAGAAACAAAAAATAGCAGCCTAGAAATGTCTGATTATAGTAGAATAGTAAATAAATTTTAAAAGTTATTAAAACCTAGTAAAAAATTAGTTTAATTGAATTTTATACGACACTATTTAGCTTATGATAAAGGTGATGTGTATGTAATCACATTCAAGCTGCCAAAGTAATTTTTATATTTCCTTTTAATGAAAATAATTATCAGACATTCTCACATCTGTATCTTTTTAAAAATTTGTAACTTCAAAGCAATATTCTGTATCAGAGCTAACCAACATTACCTGTCAAGATAAACCATCTTTGTAAGGTGTCATACATTCTACATTGCTACAGCTGAAAATGACTTCCTATTAAAACATTAACTCTTAGATAGCTTTAAATGCCAGTAAGTGATCCTTTTCTACTAAACTAAGTATTTACTATCATGGTTATAATATTTTTGCACGAATTTTTAAAAATATTTTCTTTACTGGTTCCTCAGATCACAGCAACTCTACTGATAAAAAAAAATGAAAAATTCTAACATAGGCTTTGATTTTTTTAAGTGTCAGAAGCTTTTAAGGATTCATGCAAAAGTGGTCAAAGAGGCTAATGTTTTCCCACACTATTTTCTTTAATATTTAAAATAGATAAATAAACAAACCAACTCACTAAATGAATCACCATAATTTCTTTGACTATTACATAAATGGGAAGTGGACTCTCACTCTCATGTGGGCTTACCACACCCCCATAGCATATGCTAAATAGTTTCCAGATGACAAGCATTACAGATGATTTATTTACATTTTTGTGGCTATGAAATTACAAACTTAGTTTCGATTAAAAAAAAATCAAACAAAAACATTTATTTTTGCTGCAGCTCAATTTTGACCAAGAATGGCAAGAAAGTTTATAGTGATTTTGGGAACGAAATGGCGTGTTTTCGGCATGATTTAGTCTCAGTAAACAAAATGAATGGAATTTCCTAATTTTGTTGATAAAATGTCTTTTCAGTGATGAAAGAATTTTTATGAATTAAAGTTGTTTGTTTGTATTTCATTTTCATTGTAGTCATCCTGACAATACTCAGCACACCTGTCATGATCACAAAATTGTCTGTAGTTTTCTTGACAGGAGAGTTATAGCGTCACCCATACAGTTAGCAGTGTTCCATTTATATATGGCTTTTAGAAATACTTCAGGTGTAAGAAAGCAAGCAATTAACATAGATGTATACAAAAATCTAATAATTTAAAATGTGCACACGCGCACTCTGTAAGTAATTCTTATTATTGATTTATGTTGTTACATGTTCTCAATTGATGCCATGGTCTGTTAAACAATAAAAGTTTCTAAATTATCAGTCTGGTCACTATTTACTTTGTCAATTTGTGAAGTATACTCCCTGCTGTCTGTAGTCTCATCACTACTTTCTGTGCTATCATCATCACTACTTTCTGTGCTATCACCATCACTACTTTCTGTGCTATCATCATCACTGTCCGCACTCTCATCACTCCCAGCAGACTCTTTTTCCTGAGGAATCTCTGCAGCTTGGCTGTGTTCCAACGATATTCTTGACAAACTGTGGGTTACATTATCAACCTTCTCATCACCTGCAGAAGCAATTTTTCCAGCAACTATTTCCAGTTCTTCCAGATTCAGGCCAATATCTTTTTTTTCAACTGATACCTATGTGAAAATAAATCAACATTACAAATTAGTAAAAAAATTTGCCTTAAATTTTTTTGGTTGCTTGTTGTATTGTTTCTGAAGTGTAATTCATTTTCTGTTTTCTTCTATAACCACATGGAGGAAATAACTTATGAATTACTTCTGTACATTTTTCTTTAACAGTTTCTGGAAAAAAAATTGGAGTTATCTCCACTTAAATTGTATAGTTGCAATAAGTATTCAAGACTGTTAAATTGCCAACAGATTTTCTTGAGATTAACCCCATTTCTGTAGAGTATAGGTCCCACAGTCACTAACACTCAATGATATCAGTAATCTTAAAATGTTGACACACTGTGTACCTACCAAATCTGAGACAATATATTTGAGATGTTCAACAAAACCTCGAAGCCAGATACTATTACAGTGATGCTATTTCAGCCAAGTTTCATTTAAACATACTTAGTAATTCATGGAGAAAAATCATTAATTTTTAACACTTAATTTAAAGTGCTAAAATGTTTCCTGCAAAAACGAGGCAAATAACATCTTGATGATATATAAGTGACACATGATAGGGTACACTGAGAAGATAGATATGACATCATGTGTAGCAGAAATGTCTTTCTCCACAGACAAGCATGATAAAAGCTTTCCAGATTTTCTTAATTTGAATAATATTACAATTTTACACTACTGAAATAAAAATCACTGAAAGTACTGGAACCTTTCAGCCATGATACTTATCAATCTAATGAATGAATGGCTATCTCCCTTCGATAGGCTACCTGCTAACAATAAGAGAGTATTTAACATTTAGTATATAGGCTGTGAACAATTACGTTTAGAGGAAGTTTGTTAAAATAATACTAAACCTGTTGGTGTTTTGTGGAATATATGTTATGATGAATTAATATCATATTTTATAAACATAAAAGCTAAACAATGCATTATAAGATGGAATGCACTGTAGTAGGTGGGTTTTAAATTCTTCCACAGAAACAAAACAAACTTTCCTTAACAGGTTTGTGAATACCAAAGATTGCTTACCTAAGGAATCACACGAGATGAAAAACACTAAATACAAGACAAAAACTGAAACTTGTTGATACTAATGTTTTGAAATTCTTGACACTACCTACCTTAGACAATGCCATTGCAAGGGATTCTATCTGCTTGTTGCTAAAAAAAGAAAAAGAATGAATAAATGAAATTCTTAAAGATTAACAGAAAAAAAATGCTAATACAAAAAACTGCTAGAAAATAATATTAACTTTCAAACAGACAAATAAGGAAAATATATATAATCTCAAGTTGACTTTTGCTTCCATTTTTTAGAGTTCTTCTTTCAGCTGGGCAACTGTTCATTTCCCATATTTGTCCACAATTAAATATTCATATCCTTTTCAAAATAACTCAACTAGACCATTTATATAAAAGGTCTCTTATAAATGCAGCAAAACATGCACTACACAGATAATTAATTATAAATTTTCAGCTGATGCATTTCTAAATAGTTATCCTCCATTTTAGATTTCAGTTTTAATCCTAAATAGAATTAAACTACAGCTGGTGCAAATCTAAAGAGCCAGTTTACATTCCTTTTAAGCTATAGATTGTGTTTTAAATCTTGGAAGATGTGGTACTCGGGATGTCAGAATTATTACATTGGAATTAATGGATTTTTAGATTAATTTTTCCAATGATTTTGTTTAAACATCTGGTGTACTGACCCACCTGGCTCCTTGAAGCCAAACACAGTAATCAGTGATGTACAAGTCATTGAGGATGTAGCACTGGTCATAATCCTGGAGATGCATGCGCGTTTCCAGCAGGCATTTCAGTATCTGATTTCTACCTGTAAAAGTAAAGAATTAATTGAACTGAAAGTATCTGCTGCTAGTTGGTTTCTACCAATCACAGTACATTTTCATTTAATTTATTTAGCCAACATTGTTTGATGAAGCAGCTGTGTGCACAATATTGCCTCTTTGATTACATACACAACACACACACACTTGCCATGCACTGTCTAGATACTTACAGAGAATGTCCAGAGAAATATTTCACTTGTTTAAAAACATCAAGGAAGTTACAGGTGGTTTTCAGTAGAATTATCCTGCTTAATCTCAATAAAATGTCTGTTACACTCAATGCTAGCCACACCCATGTCTTCCTTCAAAGTCAAACCTACACCTAGTGCCAATTTCTCCCCGAAAGCAGTACACACAACCAGATAGGAAGACATCTCACTTGAATCGTGTAGTTCACTTGCTTGCTTCTATGCAGCTTGAATTCATCAACTTTCATGTGCTTGCACTTGACAGTTATTGGAAACCTCTTCTGACATAGATTCACCTTTTTTTGTACTAAATAACTCAAAACTCTGAATCCTTTCTCTCTACACCACGTGGCTTTCAGTTATGCTAATAGACATCACAAACAAAACCAAACCATATACTATATTTCACTGCTGCATACAACAAATGTGCAGGTTGTCAAAAAAAAAAATAATAAATACTGTTCGACTGATATGCATTTCTGTACACAAGCAAAACTTATTTTACATAGTAATAATATATATATTTTTTTTGTCATGTTTGCAACATCTCCAGATTAAAATAGTAACCAGGTGGATGGAAAGAGTTATCCAATACTTTGTTTTTTCTACATCAATTCCTACAGGAGTCAACCCTGGTGAGGAGGCATAGCAACTGTTTGTCTGCTAGGAAACTTTTCCAATCCTGCACCACGTGGTGGGGGAGGGCAGAACTCCTGACCTGACTTCAGCATGAAACACCCCATGCCAGTGCAGTAATTCCACCAGCCCCCCCAACCCAACCTCAAGAAAGCAGACCCTGGGCCCAGTCCATTATATCTAGTACAGTTGTCCCCCTGGTATTCGCGGGGGTTACGTCCCTTGAGCACCTGTGAAGAGTGAAAAACCGTGAATATTGGACGTGGTCCATATAGATGCCTATAAACGTCAAAATATAACGTAAAATATAATAAAAAAATATAAGTAAATATATAATAATAATTTAATAAAAGATACAACACTCAGCGAAACACTCGAGATAGCTACACGCGGTAAACTGGGATGATGCTGGGCTGCATCTGCCTGAGACAGCGCCTCGTGGGCAGCAGCCAATCAGCAGCGAGAAGTGAATAACGCTCTCGGGTTGGCTACTTCCAAACCTCCAGCCAATAGCGTTTATTTTATATTTTGCTGAATTTACATTAGTATTTATATTACAAAATTAGTAAATTATATTGTTATTAATAATTTAGCGTTAAAAAGCGTGAAAAAAATATATATTGCCACGAAAAAAGCCATAAAAAATCGCAGAAGATATTTGCGATTCCACGAATAACCGGGGCCGCGAATGCCGAACCGCGATAACGCAGGGGGTCGACTGTACAGCGCTATCAATCAAGCTGTTGAAAAAGTTTACTTTTCAAAAAAAAAAAAAAATTAAAAAATTTAAAGGTATTTTTGTTCACAACAGAATATAGACAGGAATAAATAGCTGGCTATCAATACGTCATCTGCACAGGTGGTGGAGAGAGAGAAAACACAAACCTGGCAGGTCACTGACTGATTATTCAAAAAGGGATCAAAGTCATGCATTATTAAAAGAATATTTTTAAAAAAAAAAAGGACAAGAAGAAAAAATCCAAGTTCTTTTTTGGAAAATAAACCAAAGCTGAAATTCACCAAAGTTGTCAAAAAAAAAAAAAACCCTTTACTCCTGAAATGTTTCAGAATCACAGGTAAACTCTTTTGGATGTTAAATTAATAAGTTGGGCTGCCCATACAATATACTGTTCAATAATAATGGGTGGCTCCCTGTTAAAATTTACCCTATTCATAGGATCACCCCAGCAACGCACATCATGAGTTTGAAACACAAAATTCAGCTGCTGCGTGAACATTAGAAACATAATTTATGAAGATCCTGTTTAAATCAGTTTTATTTGATGGTAATGATAAAGTAGCAAGTTGTAAACTTATCCAATATCCAGGGGCATTTGGCCCACCAGTTCATGTTATTTTGGTCTCCCTTACCTTTTAGTGTTCAACTCTCAGTTTTCCACACCAGGTGATACTGAAAGTTCCCCTTATTAGGAAGGCCAAGAGAACACTCAAGTGTTTTTGTTATTTGGCTACAAGAAGTATATGAGAAGTTAACTAATTACTGTTTTGCTGGTTGGCCTGCTGGACTGCCAAGATTAGGAGCCCAAGTTCAAATCCCACTCAGAATTAGCTCACTTTGGCATGATTTCTTCTCTTCTTCACCAGCTACCTGGGCAATTTTCTTCCCAAAAGTAAAGTTCTAGTAGAGATTTACTTGCCAAAGTCAGAAGTACTGGGCTGAGACCCTTGTAATGCAGTATATAATGCTTTCTAGAGGTTAACCACAATACATTCCTTTTGTCACCAGGGTTGTCTCCGTGTATGACAACATTTTTAGCCAAGGTTTGTTTTGGAAGAAACACCCTGAACTTTTATTTTAAGCTGTAGTTATTGGCAGCTATTAAAGGCCTGAACCAGTGGGTAATTTCCTCTTCCTAACTGAAAAAAAAAAAATAAATATATTTGTTCGATAAATCAAGAAGCAACTGGCAAGTGTAAACACATGGGTAAGGGAAGAATTTCGATAACTTTTCCCAGCCGATGCCAATGACACCAGAAAAACCAACAGAGTCATAAAGAATGTGCATTACATATGGAAAGATGTACAAGAACAATGTACAGAAACTAGTCCATTTAGAGATGGGAGGCAAATGGAGTATCCAGAATAGCCCACAGGAAAGACTGAAGAAATGAGGCAGAAGATTCCAAACCAAAATGACAACAACAAACTGTCAAACTATTTCATATAAAATACGAAGCCATTACTTACAGCCAACTAGTCTAAGTTTCTCTGGTGCTTCAAAATTATAATACATACTATTTGCCTAATAATAGCTTCCCAGGACAAAAGATAGAAAGAATCCACACACACATTTCCCCAGCGTTTTACTGGTGCTACAATAATTTCACCTACCCAAAGAAAATATCTTCTGTGAGTCTCTCAAAACTGCCATGGCAAGTTTCCAGTGGCGATACAGAGGGTAACTCAGACACCGTCGAAAACTCGCAATCACCACATCTTTTAGATTTGAAAAAGTCTGAAACAAAAAATTGATTAAACAATATTACTGACAGCTGGTGGTCCAGTGTAGACTACTGGACTGCCATGATCGAGGGCCAGAATTCAAATCCTGGTCGGAATTGGCTCTGTCTAGCATACAAACTTAGCAATGGTTTCTTCTCACTCTTCATCACCAACTAGATGGGTTTTCCTCTGGGCTCTATGTCCCCCCTCCCACATTTAAAACTAAAAAGTTCCAGTAGGGTTTTCCAGGTACATGGCAGAGGTTCCGAAGGTAACTCAACTTGTTTGCACTCTGATCACCACCAAAGAGCTGAAAACCATAGCTAGGTAACTTGCTCAGTCACCAAGACTGATAATCAACACCTTCTCTTTAGTTTATTGCTATGAGATGTCCATAGACCCCAAAAGTTGAGACTGAGATTCGACAAGAATTATCTAATACTCTGTCTGTCTCTGCGCACGCGCGTGTTGCATTACACATCATGACAATTTTTTTTTAAAAATCCTGTTAATACAATGTCATTTTTAACCACTGAGAAAATAATTTTGCATTAGGACTGAAAACCAAAGCATTAATCATATTAAAGTAGCACATCAATAGTAATAAGCTTCCATCCAATATCATTGTGTGCCACTTATTAATTCCTAACAATATTTTTCAGCTAAAAACAAAAGTTTTCTGTACAGAAAGTTTTTAAAAAGTTCACTAATAAATTCTCTATTGACACTTACTTATTCATCGGTTAAGATGGAAACCAGTGCATGGTTTTTTTGAAAACCCTCTCTTCATCAAAACAACTAGAGAAATTTGCCAGCAAAGACACCATGTTATTATTGTTGTTGTTGTTATCATTATTAATGTATTTATAACATGAAAATTCCACACATAAACATTCAAATGCACATTACAACAGTTAAAACTAACAAATATCATATCAAAGTAATTAAATGGACCAGACTAACCCAAACAGTAGACTACAGAACTTAGGAATACAATTGAAAATACTAATCAATATTTACAAATGTAGGCTTTACAAACTAATCTTCTTACCATCATCTTTACTAAGAATCAATTAATTTTTATCATTAAAATGTCTGTAACATTGGAAATATATTTTGAAATCCTTTTCATCTAAAAAAGTTAAAAAAAAAATTTTTTTTTTAAATAAAAATTTTAAGAGTCTGCTATTGTGTACTCTTACCTCAAACCAAGACAGAGTTGAACTGAGTTTGGATATAGTCCAGCCAGACTCTACCTGAGGAAGGAGAGAATCAAGTCATATGGGTGTCAGAGGTGGAGGAGGATGTGAAAACCTCTACCCAAACCAAAACATAAATTGAAATAAACACAATGCAAAATAGACAAATGTGTGGTAAAGTAAATTTAATATAATACAAGTAGAATTAAATATTTTTAAAACTGTTAAATAATATTAAAATTTAAAAAAAGATGATTTGGCTTAGTATTCACATTTTCAGTGTTAATATTTACCATGACCACATTAACCTTAATAATGGCTTTCAAACAGTTCAATGAGGAAGCTAAACTCCTACAATATTGAGAAGTTGACTTCCATTCTCTGATAATGCTAGTTTTTAATGGTATTCACATAACTCAAACTGAAAGCTATGGGGGACAGAGCTCACATTTGAACTGATCAATCGGCGATTACTCGACCAATCCTTTTCTTTTTGTATATATATATATATAATGTATTCTCATTCATAGAATGCTATTATTATTTATATTTTATAGATAGCTTGCTACACTGCTTACACACATGAAAGGGAGGTTGCTTGTCTGCCAGTTTTTTTTTCTTTTATGACTAGAATATGACAGAGAGAAAAAAAAAACCACACACACACAAATGGAATTAGCTATGAAGTCACTGGTTGGCCAGTTCAAACATAGCTCTGCACCACAGCATCTGATGCAAGTAATACAAATAGATTTTAACTGAGCCAGTAAAACAGGTTTCCTTTCTTTAACTTTTCTTCATATCTCCTCGTAGTCTGTCAGATGGTTTTAGTTCTGAAGACTGCAGTAAAGTGAGCTTGCTATCATTTTACTGTTAAAATTTGTAATTTTGTCCTATCCTTGATGATGATAAAGTTTTTCGGTAAATTATGCCTTTGTATACATATCTGTCTATATATATATATAATCCTTTCCAACTCCTGGTGATGTCATAAAACCCAAACCAGAATCTTCTGATTACCATTCTTAGAAGTGGGCACCAAAGACCTTTTATGAATTCTTCCTCAGGCTACCTCCAGACCAAAGTTGTATCTCTTAATGAAAAGGGAGGTTCTTATTTTTACTCTCATCATTCCATAAATTATCCAAAAGAGAGAGAGAGAGTGTGTGTGTGTGTGTGTGTGTGGAGGGGAGGCTTCCTTATTTGCTCATTGCAAACTGTAATAATTTTGCTCTATTCTTCTTACTGACAAACAGCTTCTTTCTGGCTACTCTTCCATGCAATCCGCCATGATTTGTCTAATTCTTATTGTCTGAGAACTAATAATGGTGTCACTCTCCTGCAGGTCTTTAGCAATGTAGTTTTTCTTCTATCTTCCTGGCTGTTCTGACACTTCTCTTTCTAGGCTTATTAATTACACTTAAAAGTTGCTCTGAACATCACAATGATACTGTAGATTGCTGACACGTTAAATGCAATGTTGCTCTTACTTTTCTCACTGAAAATCCATTGTTTTTTTAGAACTGTTGTACACTGTTTCAGATCAGTGTTCCTTAGTTTTCATGATTGGCAACAGATAAGTAACCCACAATAAACTCGTTTCTCTTTACCTCTTACATAATAAATACAAATTACATGCACTTATTTAATTGAATTATATCTTGTATGCCTCTCTTCTCAATTATATTCAAATTTATACAAATCTCGAAATCTACTTGAATATTTGGCAGCAATTTTCATGCTACGATGAAAAATATATAATTAAGAGAATGAAATTAGTGATATTCACAACAAGTCTTTTCCTATTCTATCTGTTATACATGGAAGCAACAGATGATATACGTTTTATAGGCATCTGCAACATTTTAGCAAGACCAATTACTTTGGTTGAATAATTTTTTTTGATTCTCTGTACATCATCAAAGTAACTGTAAAAGTTTACATGTCCAGGTAACTTTATACTATTTACTGTTATTTTGTTGTAGAAGTTGATTTCGCATTTCTGTTTTCACTCAAAATCTCTGTCAAATTTATTGCATTCTTTCATTTAACTGAAGATAAAGGTAGTGTACAGCTAATGTATTGTACAGTGCTAGTATATAAGCAGCAAACCAGTAATGCTCCCAGGAAGTAATAGTAAAATAAAAAGATATGTCTATACATACAGAGTACATGTAATTCTAAAGTAACAAGTAATTAAATGCATATATTCTTAAATTGATACTTTAGAGCGAGCCATCCTTATTATTTTAGCTGTTTTGGAGAGAGAGAAAAAATACTGACATCATACTGCTTACCACTGCAATGCAGCACTCAGCACAAACATAACCCACACTAACTTGTCTGAAAAGTATCAAGTTTAAATTTACAAAACTTTTCTGAAATTAATGACAGTTATTATTTCAAAAACCAATTTTACTCATAGAATAAATTTAATGCTAATAAAGAAATTAAAAAAAATGTTTAAGTAGAAGTAATTATAGTATAAATTAAAAATATCCTTTATACAATGAATACAATGCAAATGAGAACTAATTACATTATTTCAAATGTAAATATATTATACACTTTTAAGCAAATTATTATACAAAAATACACAAAGAGTGATGAATATTGTTTTATGCATGATCCTGCCAGCTAGATACCCACTCTGAAGTCTACTTTTGAGATGTTCCCATCAAAAGAATTTTTAAAAAATACAAAATGAAAGACAGACAGATCTCAAGAATACTGACAAAAATATTCAATTATTTATGTGCAACTGAAGATTTGCTACTGTATTTTTAGCACTGAAGCATAAATGGTAACATTGTGTTTTAAAACAGGTCTTTATAAACTTGCAATTACTAGTGGTAATCTCATGTAGCAATGCGAAAAGACAGAAATAAATATAATGTAAATGCCAACTCAGCACAATACTGAACAGCAGCCTTCCTTCAATATACCCTTATTTTCAAAGAAAAATTTCATCACCACCGGCAACCTGAACATACAGAGTTTTCGCCCTCAGTTGTCCTGTGGTTGTAGGCATAGGCAAACACAACATCCACCAGTCCCAGGAAAACTGGATTCAGCAGGTCACTGTCGAGCAAATCTGAAAGGTCTGTTAAGGCATCACATCAAAGACAGTTTTTTTCACAGCAATTTCTCAATTGTTTGCTTGTTTGTTTTTGGTCATCCTTAGTTTCCACAGATGTTCCTTGCAAAAACATGTAGTTGACATAAAAGCAGTAGATATGGATATATGGAAAATCAGAAGAGGATAGAAAACCTCATTGCTTGTCTTTCTTTTCAGAAAAGTTCTGAGTAGTAACAGCAGCAGCAGTTTTCACAGATAACAGTACATACCATAAACATCTCTGTATTCAATAGGCAAAATGCTGGCTTTCTTTACTATTAACAATTCAGAAGTAAAATCAAAAACAAAAATAACAAACATTCAATACTTTTACAGATAAGAAAGAATAAGAACCTTATCATCTTTTTTTTTTTTGTTAATAAAAATAGTTAATTTAAAAGTGGCTAAACAAAATAGATGGATAGGAATCTGTTACAATGTCAAAACATCTGCCTTTTCTTGTTTTACAGTTTGATTTAGTTAGTTTTCTTTGTCATTTTTATATTTGTTAAAATTCTGACCTGCTGACTAAAAGCCAGCAGTACTGAGCTTTAATTTATTAATTATACAAAAACAACACAAAACTGGTAACATGTTCATGGTATTTAGTTTTAAGATAAATTTCTAAGAAACAAGAGCAAGTATCGTGCCAGGGGAGATAAATCTTACAATTTATGATACTGTAAATATGCAACAAACAAGGATACATTCTTTTCTTGGCAATTTTCTCATATTATCCTTTTCACTTTCAGAAAACTGGACTAGTGATAAATAAAATAAATAAATAAAACAAAATAAACAATTCTGATAGCTCACCTAATGGCAATACTTTATAAAATTTCTTTTTTTGTTAATTCTTCAAATTGTCTGTCTTTATGCCATCAGCAGAATTTCAGATATTTTTAGGAATTTTTAAAAAATTTCTGAATAACTTGGGAATTTTTTGTTAAATAAATTTGAGAGCATTAATGTATCTCTGGTTAAGATGATAAAAGGCTAATGTTTAATTATTTTTTTTCCCCTTTACACAAAGCACCAATATATATCTGGTGCCAATGATGATGAAAATGCACCAGTGTGTTTGAATACATACATCTTTGTAAAATAAAATCTGAAAAGAAAGAGAAAATAATAAAATATTTTGTGATTCCCCCCACCCTTCCCTTGAAATAATTGTTTACACTTTTGAAAAATATCATTAATCACAGGCAAAAGATTTCCATGCACCAGTTGTTAATCTCCTTTTTGCCTTCTTGCTCAGCCACATGTAACAGTTACAGAGAGGAATGGTTAACCAATTCTCAAAGTTGTAAGCATTCTTGTTGTGAGAGATTATTTTAATGGAAGACTGGATGTCCATAATTAAAAAAAAAAATTAGAAATCCCATGTAATTTTTATTCAGTACACAATGTGGCCACCCTGTGATTTCAAGATCATATTTTCCTTAACTTGAATGATGCTGATACACCTGCTTCACTTAAGTGTGTATTCTTCCAACCATAAATTAAAAATATACACCTCATGAAGCTTACAACAAAAGTTAGAAGCATTAACTCATGAAGAAAAAAAAATGCAAGATATTTTAAAACAGAAGAAAAAAATTTATATAATTCCAGCTACTAACTAACTAAATAATAATAATAATAATAATAATAATAATAATAATAATAATAATAATAATAATAATAATAATAATAATAATAATAATAATAATAATAATAATAATAATAATAATAATAATAATAATAATAATAATAATAATAATAATAATAATAATAATAATAATAATGTCTATTGAAAATTGTTTAAAATGTAAAATTTTCCTAAACCTCTCACCAATTAGTGATCATGAGCTCTTCCACATCTTGAAGACTAAATGTTTTTCTTGTCAGATCAACAGAACTCAGCAAGGATCTGATAACACAGAAGCTCCTAACAGATGCCAATGGGCCAATTTCTGTCCTCAGTATTCTGTTTGTAGTTTCAAGCAATGTCATAGTACTTACCAGTTGAAGTGGAGTTTTGTTCTGTCCAAGGTGGTTTGTATTCTAATAACAGCTCAATACAACTGCTATCATACAAGTCACCTCTGAAATACAACAATACTCAGCAATAGTTTACTAATTCTCTGTAAAATGTTACTCAATAAATTGCATGGCTTTTGTATCTGTGCTAGAACAGTACGTTTTTTGTGTATTTATCCACATATTTTGTATCATAGGACTATTCTGAAATATCAAGCTTTTTATTTATACATACACATATCTATATCATAGATAATACAAATTTTCAATGTGAAATGCTTACTTGTGCAAAACAAATCTATATGTATATCAGCAGCTTACTTTGTATAATAACCAACATTTGTATATAATATTTGTCCATTTTTGCATCAAAGATAAAATACTAACATTGTGTATACTTAACATCCACATTTCTGTACTAAAGGTTTATTGAAAACACAGTATGGTCTTTAATTCCCACTATTACAGCTGGTTTCAGATAGTAAGGTTGTCAGAAAGAGTTCATTTCAATATATGAGAATGGAAAGGTGTTGAATGCATCACGATAAAGATCTAGTTTTGAAATTTTCTGAGTATGCATTTCTTCAAAACAAGTTCATTTATCGTGCATCAATGAGTATGTACATATAAGCTAAACCAGCCTGTGTTCCTGGCTAGGTGAAAATCTTGCCATTTGTAGAGACCAAGACACTCCGGTTCACCACAAGTAGAAATTTAATACCTGGTGCAATGCAGAAAAACTCTACTATGTTGCAATTACGCATTCATGGCTAGCTAATGTTCTCTCAACTTTGACAACCAGGGCATCTTTGTTGCTGTGAAACAACAAGGGTTTGACGTTCTATCATTCTGACCATCTGTACATCTGGCATGCAAATAAACTGAGAGCCAATCATAGCAGTGGAATGAAAAAAAATACATTGTACTCACAAATAGTGCTCACTGTCAAACTTTCCATTCTCACAGGCTATGCGTTTTTCTCTCCTTTGTAGTGGCGTTAAACTATCTGGATCCCTCACTTCTACCACATTGGTCAGTTCATCCTACATTCAGAGACAAGACAGGAACACTGAAGCACACACCCACACACACACCAAACTCCTGTTAACACAATCAGCATTATCCATTAGAAGCAGTCAAACTTTATTGTTTTTATTTTTCATAACTGTGGTGATAAATTCCTGGCCCTGAATCAAAATCTGGTTAGAATGCAACTAGATCTTGTTCCAGAAAGTACTGCAGAAACAGCAGCTGGATGCTATTTTGAATAAATTGACCAAAAAAAAAAAAAAAAAAGAGCAAGATTTTATGCAAAGAAATATAATATCTAAGAGCAATTTTAAATACACCCCTCTCCACTTCACAAGGTCTTTGAAATTTCTTTCAGAAACACCTAAGAGCATTAATACTCTACAAAAATTTTTTCTAGATCTCTGCAAAGTCAGGACTTCCCCACAATTCATCACTCTAAAACCATGGGACTACAGGGGGGAAAAAAACATGAAATTTCTGGCCAATGAAACCTGAATATATGTTAAATATTTACAGAATCTTATTGTTGTTGTTAATACAATTTGACATAATGTTTCAAGATCATTTCCTTGAGGTTGTAAAAACAAAAAGGCATATCCTGAAGATGGAGACAAAACAATTCACTGAAAAACTGATAATCAATCACTTTCAGGTGTTGATTAAAAAAAAAAAAAAGCAAAAACCTGAAAAATTATATCCTGCACTCTGTATACTACCACTTTTCCATCTAGATTGTAGTTCCAAACATTTTACAATGCAGGGGTGTTTTTCCTTCAAATCCTGTCTGTCTCTGCATCTTTGCGTGCGTGCGTACGTGCGTCTGTGAGAGAGAGAGAGATATTACATGATAAAAAGCTCAAACCCTTACACAGGTCTGGAAAAAAACAAACAAATATGTAATACCTGCAATCGGCTAAAGACACCAGTCCTCTGATTGGCAAAACCATATTTCTGACCATCTAATGCAATCTCCTCTGAACATGGGTATTGATTAATGTGCCAGTCAATATTTTCTGCATCATCTTCATCATCAGCCGAACCCTGACACTTGTTAGTATCTAAAACAGTTCAAAAGTGTTTGAGTTAATGGTATCCTCCATTCATGCAAAGTATGCGTGTACAGTATTTTCGCATGTGTACATTTGTGCACAAATAAGCAGAGAAAAGATTTTTTTTTAATATTAAATAACCAAATAATATGAAATTGAAATTTTAAAAAAAGAAACTACACAAGAGCACTACTACAGAAACCATTAATCACAAAAGAGAAATAGCACTGTAATTTTTAAGAAAAAAGCTAATGCTGATATTCTAAATTAATTAACCTAGCCTCATCTTCAAGCAACCAATACTGAAAAACAGACATTACAAAACACTTCCTTTGATATACGTTAAAAAGGTACTGCGAATGTTTGTTCAAATGAGATTTAACAAAATATATCAATATTAGAGTAATCAAAGATGCACTTCTTGAATTGAAAAAAAAAAAACAAAACTGACTAGTATTTTTTTTCTTAGTATTCAATATAAAGCTAAATGAAAATTTAAAATAAAAATTTCTTTGGACCTCCCCAATCCCTGCCCTTATCTCAGTGTCCATGTTTTGGGATGATCCAGACATCTTAGTGTTGAAACTATCAAACAATTCAGACTAAAAAAAAAAACAAAGTACATTAATTGTCAAAATAGTTCAGCTGCTCAAAAATGGCTGAAAAATAAAAGAAATTTTGCAGAGACAAATCACTCATATGTGGGAGGAAGTTGCAAATGTTAAGTAGTACAAAAATAACACAGAGCCAGACTCACCAAGAACCTCAATAAGAGGCTGCTTAGATGAATGCTTTCCTTTAGGGGCCAGTAGTTTTGTTATCATGTCCAGCCCTTCAAAATGCTGCCCCTTTTTTTCCTTAGGTATTCTAGCAGTAATGACACCTGTAATATTAGATCAGCTCCATGTTGACACTCAGTACCGTGATGATGACACAAAACGGTCAAAATGGGGTTTGTTTCTTTAACAATAAAATAAAATAAGGAGTTTCTTAAAATAACCTAATCTTGTGGCTGAAAATTACCACTACAAAAGGCTTCAAATGAGTGCATCCTAAAGATTGTGTGTTCCATACTTCTCTTTCATTTGCTTTTGATATTTTTTTTTTTAGAGATGTTTAATTAAAAATTCCATCTCCACATGATTATGTCATGTTACTTAAAAAAGGAAGAGAGTTACATTAAGAATTATATCACATGACAACACTTGTTTATAGTTTTGAGATATTACTATTTAAAGTAGCTGTGCACGCAATCTGAATCTGGTTTTCTTCTTTACCAATAATTTTGAAAACCTAATAGGTTCTGATCATTGGTGACTGTTTGATCATCCAGCTATCAAATCAGTATGGCAGATGAAGTAAAACACTCAAAAATATAAAACTGTCAAAGAAGAAACTGCACTAGAACACTTCACCAAGAAGTGAGACACAGCAAAAGAATTAGCCTTAAATATATGCATCTGAAGGTTGGCAGACAGTTTACCAACTTCTACCAGTCAGTTTTTGCAATGTTGCATTATGAGGTTTTCCATATTATTGGCAGATAAAACTAGATACAGATTGTATACATGATCAGTTTAATCTCAAACATAAATTACGTAGTCTAAAGGTGCACAGTAATACATTTTAAAACTTTAATTAGTTATCATATATTTCAACACATATTTATTTAGAGAATCTCTGTGCAAAGAAAAGGCTATTTCAGAAAACTGATTGGCTACAAAGGTTACTAAGTTATGAAAAAACAAAAAAAAAAGGATTCTAATTTTTTTGACTTGCACATTTTATTGATGACTGTTTTCACTTTGTGTAATTACGCTTTTGAGAAAAATAGAAGGTAAGCATAGTAAGGTGTATGTATCTAGCTGGTTACAAGGTTTTCTTCACTATAGCAAGGTTTGTGCCTTTGTCTCCCACTGATAATCAAGATTAGTATATATTTTTTTCCGAGCCAAATCCTGTAATATTTAGCTCACTTCTACCCAAACACATTTCTTGCACATTGGCAAAACATTACTGCCTTCAATAGAATGACTAATTATAAACATATTTAACAAATAATAAATAAAATATAAAAACTTTATAATACACAGTGCATTGAACTGCATTGCCAAATTCTTCACTGATAACTCAAAATCTGTCAGCTGCATTCCATTCAGTTAATGGACTTTTCAAATATGACATATGGTTAATCAAGTTACCAATTAAGCAAATACAAGGTCTGTCGAAAAAGTATCGCACTTTATTTTTTCCGTGGGAAGTAATGACGTTAGGGAGGCAAAAGTGTGCATAGTGGAGCCACATACCTTCATGCGCATGCGTGGTTTTGGCAGGATTGCTGGATGTGTCAGTCGCTGTCAGGTAGCCATCGTGTGAGGTGCTGTACTACTTACTCGTCACATTTTCATTTCGCCCGTGATGACGGAAAGTGTGGAGCAACGATCTTGCATCAAGTTTTGCCAAATGCTTGGAGATACCCAAGTGGAAAAAATACACAAAATTCAACAGGCTTTTGGTGCAATGCCATGGGTGTTACCCAAATAAAAGAATGGTACAACAGGTTCAAAGATAGCCGCACATTGGTGGAGAGTGATCAGTGTTCCGGGAGGCTGTCAACAAGCTGCAATGCAGTTGTTATCGAGAAAGTGCGGACCTTGATAATGGAGGATCATTGTCTGACGGTGCGGGAAATTGGTGATGAGGTTGGGATCAGTAAAGATTCTGCACATGCAATTTTAAAGTGGGATTTGGGATTGCGCTGTGCCCAAGCTGCTTTCTCAGGAACAACTTTGTCTTGAGGTTGTGCAGGACCTGCTGGATACTGCCAACAGGGATCCTGTGTTCCAGAATACCGTGATAACTGGAGATAAGACGTGGGTGTATGGGTACAACCCAGAAACCAAAGCTCAGTCATCACAGTGGAAGCACCCAATGTCGCCAAGGTCCGAAAAAGGAAGTCAGGTCTGGAGCAAAATCAAGGTGATGCTGACTGTTTTCTTCGACTACTGAGGCGTTGTGCATCACGAATACGCACCAGAAGGACAAACAGTTACAAAGGAGTACCATCAGGAAGTCCTCCGACAGCAGTTTGGTGCAAGAGACCGGATCTGTGGGCCTCGCAAAACTGGCAGCAGCATCATGACAATGCCCCGGCTCATTGTCACAGCTGATCCAAGGTTTCTTGGCAAAGAAAGGCATTTTGTTCATTCGCCAGGCTCCCTACTCTCCAGACATGGCTCCTTCTGACTTCTGGTTGTTCCCAAAAATTAATATGGCACTGAAAGGCTCCTGCTTTGAGAGCCGAGAGGACGTCATGCGGAATGTGACGTCGGAGCTGAGAGCCATTCTGGAAGAAGCATTCCAGACATGCTTTGAACAGTGGAAGGATTGCTGGGCTAAGTGTGTGGAGGCACAAGGGGCCTACTTCGAAGGGGATTAACAATTGAACCCCACCAAGTACGTAATTTTTTTTTTCCCTGCCTAAGGTCGGATACTTTTTTGACAGACCTCATAGTAAATTTTTGCTTTTCCTTTTGCTTCAGACAAACATTTTAATTCTTGCCTTTGTCAGGGTCATATGTAGCACTTTCTCTTCCGTCTTCTACAATGTTTCCAGGTAAGGTCAAGCTAAAAGGATTAAAAGTTTTTAAAAAATACTGAATTATTAATCTTTTTATACATATCTGTCATATTTAGCAATTCAAGGCCTTCATGAAACTAAAACAAAAAGTTAAGTCCCTAAATATTTCTGAGCTATGTTTAAAATACTGATGATAAAAGATTAAACAAAATTCTATACTTACTGATTAATGACACTAATGTAGCATTGCTATTTCTCTACTACAAAAAAGCACAGACTCGAATTCAGTAAAGAAAAAGTTCAGAACCAAACTTACCTGAGATAATAAGGACTTGAATAAAACTTGAATTCATCTCCATCAACATATATTTCAGCTTCTGAGACCTATAGTAGTAATTAAAAAGTCAGCTTAATCATTTCAATAATTTTCTTCAAATTTAGTTAACCATTCAAATATCATAATACAAGTTTGTTTTTTTTTTCAGAATTAGAAGAAAATCTAACCAATTCTCATCTTCTACTAGACAATCTTTGGCAATGCATAAATCTAACAAGCCAGGAACCAAAACAAGTAGAGATGTGGGAATTCCATCATACTATTACAACCTAAATGCTCTTTTCGGAATCTAGAGAAGCTATGACAATAATTTCTTTTTTAACAAAATTCCTTTTTGTATTAGGGCTGTCAATTTTTTTTTTGTTTTGTACTTATAAGTTTATTCACTTATTTTTTTTTCCAAGATAATTGACTATCTTATTTCAACATTAAAGAGATTGTCCATTTAATTTTTAAAGATGGTATGTAAACATTCCAGTAAATGGAACTTGAAAAAAGAAAAAGAAAACAAACATCAAAAGCAGCTGCAAGAAAGAAGAGCTCATTTACAGATGGATTTGAACCTTTCGTCCGAAATTCTAGAAGAAAGATTCTAGTTGTTTACCTTTGTATACAAAATCAGCTTTTCACCTTAATCATACCACCTGCAGCACCAGTATTTGTATTCAACTTACTGTATATCGTCAATACATTTGTGGTGCACAGTATGTGGGGTGGGAGTGATACGCATCTGTTGTTACAAAGGATTGTATTAATCAGGAAGGTGCTGTGCGGCACAACCACTGTGCTGGATAATACACCGCAGATCATATACAGAGGGTTAGAAATGGTTGTGTGACTTTCTACAAGATAAAAATAGAAAAAGCCATTGCATACTTGAAGTCAGTCTCCTGACACAATTGTTTCCATCCAGCAATATGGAACCAAAGTGGATTAGCTTCCAGAAGACGCCTGTCAGATGCAAACTGGATGAATTTATCAAAACAGTAGCAGCTCCACATACAGTGATCTGGTACCATATTTTAAAACACAGAAGAACAGCTGTGAAGGACTTCTTGCTAACAGGGCTAACAACTATTACTATCTCTTATTCTTTAGATTAAAAAAAAACACTTCACTGATAATTATATGTATGTATATATATATATATAAGTATGTATGTATATGCAGGAAAAGAAAGCATAATCTCATAAGAATCTCAGGACATCAGAAAGAATAAAAGCAGAACATAAATTTCCTGTTTTGGAGATACGAGTAGAGTGGGGTTATCGATCATTCAAGGGCGCAAACTTGTAAAACTGTTAACAGCAATTAATTTTTGATATTTAAAATGCAAAGCTTGACAATTATTAAAGAAAAACAACTTATTATCATACCTACAATTCTTAAAGTTAATAATAATAATAATAATAATAATAATAATAATAATAATAATAATAATAATAATAAGTTTTTAAGATCTTAAATAGGGTTTCTCTTCCTCAAAAATAGCTTTTTAATAACACCTTTGTCCTCGGGTTAGCAAATTAATGATTATTTTGAATGCTGTGAGAAAATAAATTGCAACAAATAAGTCCATTTAATTAGCAGGTATACATTATCATGAGCATCATGCAATGCTATTAAATTATTAAAATTTGAGATTTCCTTTTTAAAAAAAATAAAATAAATGTAGTAATACATATGAAAGCCAAATTTCTTTAAATGCAATTTCAAACAGTTGGAAATCATTCGGAAAAGTTTTAAAAAATATCGAGTGAGAGAGAGAGACCGACTTTCACCTGGAAACACCAGGTACAAACGCATTTCATACACTTGCCGTTACACCACTAACTATGCTAAGGTATGACTAGTTCAGCCTCTCTGGAATGCCCAGTCCGTGTTAGTTTAGCTTCGCTTTTCTTCTTCTTAAATTAGCAAAAACAAAGAAAATGAATTTTCACATGGAATTCCCCTTAAAAAAAAAAATGATTAAGATGTCAGTCACCTACTTTGGCAAATGAAACTTTTATCAACAGAGTCAAAAACTCGTCATCCTGGACCAGTTCAAAGGCAGGTGTTAACATTTCCAAACTAATTATTCTAGAACCTGAAAAATAAATACACGAACAGTGTAATAATAATAGTGTGTGTGGTCATTTTGTTTAGATTCATGCCTTGAAGTTGACGCAAATTTAAAAGTTAAATTCAAAATCGGTGGATAAGCAAGAAGAAAGACAAACTACGAATAATTTCGCGTCTCTTTTACCATCTACGCCAAATGAATTCTCTGTCTTGCTTAAGCTATGCTCTCCATCACCGTACCACACAACGTGGTCTTTAAAAACACACGTGATGTTTCCCGCAACCGCATCGCACTTGTTAAACGTATTTCCATTGGTTAAAATCTGCGCCCCCCCCTTCTGGTCATTAACAATTATTAGAATGTTGCGTTTTTGTGTGTGTGGGGGGGGGGGGGTTGGTATTTTACTGCTCAACATTTAACGCTTTCCGTTGATGCAAAATGTGATAGTTGACGAATGGAAAAGATTTAATTTTCTCAATCAAACGACCAGAGTTTTCGCGTGTCTTCCCCCCCCCCCGCCCACGACGGAAGAAGATAGAGACGAGGGAGGCCCCCGCGATCGACCAATGGGAGCCGTCGTTTGTGGTCAGCGGTTCGTCACGCCACCAATGTTGTCATCCCGACTGCGCTCTATTTTTCCCTGCTACTTCCCAGGTCGAGGAATAACCGACGAAGATTTCTTGTACATACGGCCCAGTAAACCCCGGGAACTGGTTCATGGTTCCTCCTGCATCAAGGTGAGTGAGTGAGTCCGCTCCGCGCCCCTTTTCATACATTTGACGTCTACTGCTGCTGAGCTGCCGACAAAAGAGGGGGGGCCCCGCCCCTTCATCTCCTCCTCTCACCTGCCCCCTTCAAGTGGGCGGTTTGTCATCTAACCCCAACGTTAGCTCATGCGTAGCTTCCACGAATCAGTCATGGCTAAACTCGATGGAAAAAACCTTATTATTGCCATTTTCCGCACATCGTCGTCCACTGCTGCCCGCCCCCCCCCGCTACGTTCGGATGCTGTGACCGACGGGCAGAGAGGGGAGAGGAGAGAGAGAGCAGGTCTCCTCGCTCCCACCTAGATCGGGAGATCCTTTCTGATCCGCCCATTCGCCTGAATTCCAGAGATTCTGGTTGGCAAAGATCTAATCAAATGGACGACGAGTCCAAATGGCTGAACTGAAAACTAAACTAAAAAAAGGAGAGGAGGATGAAGAAGCGAGAGACGAGGAGGCTGATGTCATTGCTTGGTTTGCACCGAGTTTATTACAGTGGTTGAGCCTGATTTTCGATCAGATGCCGTGGTTTGCCTACTTAGATTTACGTGGCTAATCTGCTGTAACTGAAGGTAGTTTCCCATCTGGTGTGCTAAAGGTTTTGGGTGCCCTGTAGTTGTTGTTTTGTTTATGATTAACGAATGAACCAGATCGTTGTTGGCTGTAGCTTTACGTACGTTTGGTTAGCTTGTCTCTTTCCTTTCGTCCTGTCCCTTTTCTAAACCAAGGTAAAAAGAAGCTCTCTGATTATCTACCCTGACTTTGCTTGTTTACTTTTAGTTATCTTAAAGTCATAAAAGACACCATAATCGAAGTATCTACGTGGTTCATTAGACATAAAGTTTCTGTTTCTTGCTCTGTAAAATTCTTCAAACTCAACCCTATCCAAGTATATCTATCTTAATCTGCTTTATACTATTCATAATATATTAATGAGAGAAGGCAGAATGCAAATTTAGAATAATCTGAATAGTGGATTTATATTCACTCCAAACTCACTGAAAATTTTATAATTATTATTTTCTTTTTTTGTGTATACATAGGTCTGACAAAGAAGATGACAAGTTCACGTGCGAGCAGAGGTTGTTGTTTAGTGACAAACAAGAGATTGTGTAGTCCTACAAGATTGCAGTCATCTGGGATGCAGAATGTTCATAGGTCAGTGTCAAAAAGTACCTGCTTCAGCAAGAAGCAGGATTTAATAGAAGGATTCAAGCAGAATATGAAAAACTTAACAAAGAACAACATCAACCCATTCTGGGGCAGCATCCCTGCTCCAACTGTTCATCTGCAGGGTTGGATCCTGCCCTACTATGAAAAGATGACCATGTTGCTGAAGAAAACTGTGGGCAGTAAAAATAAACTTGGGCGGTTGAGAAAAGTCAGCAGCCAGCCGGGATCCCTGTACCAGCAGTTCTTGGATCAGAAACTTCCAAGATGGCGTAAAGATGGTCCACCGAAAATTGCCAATGAAGAGAACAATTTTGAACAGGTAATGATGGCCACCAGCCAAAGTATAGCATCTTTTCACAGTAATTTAAACAAAGACTGCTCAGATTTTACTCTCTCGGATAAGAGAGATACCCAAGAAGAGGCAGTGGATACCAGTTTCAAACTGTTAAACTGGGTTAAATACCAGAAATATGATGTGGTTTCAAAGGCCAAAGAGAAGAAACTTTTTGTACAAAGAGATTTTGTATCAAAGATGGATATTGAAAAAAGAACTAAATCTCTTGTGCACAGTCTGAGGGCTGCAAACACTGAATCTTCAAAATTGAAGAGGATGGAAGATTTGTGCAACCACCTTACAAAGTATTCATCATCACGGTCTGTGGCTTACAAGGTATGTATATATATATATATGATTTTCATTCATTTCACAGAGTAAACCTGAGTTTTCATATCTGTCAGAACTAAAATGTATTCTTCAATCAATCACTGATAACACAGAATACACACAACTGTGATCAGATTTTCAGTTAGCATCAACACCACATCATTCTTGGGGCTCCATAGTATACATTGGCATAATCTGGGGATGTTTTAGAATCAAATAAGCTGAGTGCAATATGTGCTGGGAAATAGTGATCTAATTTATATATTTTTTTAATTTTTATTCATTTTTAAATTTAAAAAAAAACACCCCCCCATAGTGTTTTTATTTTCACTTTTTAAAAGCTTATAAAACAGTTGATAAACAGGAAAACCAATAACTCAACTTTAATTTGCATTAAATTAATTTTTATTTTTTTCTATGATGATTTAAATCATAAAGGCACCGATCTTTAGCACTGGTTAATCAGCTTAATTTTGTTCACTGGTAAATCTATTAGTCTGCCTCCTGTCAGTTTAACATAGAGGTTTTTTTGTTTTTTTAGTATAAACTTAGCCGGTTTATTGTTGTTTCATTAAAGCCAATTAAGTCAGATCTGACCTGAACGTTACTCCTGAAAATCTGTTTTGGCTGTAGATAAAAGGTGCTATAGAATTTCACCTCTTTGTTTTATCCTTACTCTGTCTTGGTTTCTAATAATCTCACCAGAAGAAAAAGCCTTAATACTTCAGCTTATAACCCGAAGTATAATTTGTTTCCTAACATTGATTAGCATGGAATAATTTGTCTACATCCTTAGGTTCTTTAAATAAGCTGTGTTCATTTTTGCAGAAATTCACAATTTTTGGCACTTTAACTAGGTTTCAGAGCTGAATGAATTAAAGGTTAGAATATTAGGAAGCTGTAAAGGGGTTAAACAACTTAGGGCTGTTTGTAGACAGTTGGTCTGTGTGGGGGGGAAATATCTTAATGGAAAAAAAAATTTCGTGTTTCAGCTGTATCATTGGACTAATGTTCGTTGTTGACCTGACAATTTGTTTTTCAGGAGAAGGTGCTGCCAGTCCTTCTGAAGCTGTTGCGTGCCCGAGACATGAACATCAAGGCGCAAGCAAGGCAGGCCTTGGCGCTGATTGGGTATGTTCCAAGTCCAAGGGGCCGGGGCATCAGACTGCTCACCATTGACGGAGGAGGAACAAGGTAAGTTGAAGACTTGTTTATCATGATGCCAGTACATTTCCATCAGGTCAGTCAGTATTATGAAGGATTTCATCTAGGCAGAAATTTGTTTTATGGGAAATCTTCTCATCCATCATCAAAATTGCACCAAAGACAATGGATCAGTAGATGGCCAGCAGGCTGCAGCAATGGAAGAATAGGGTATAATCTGAAGACTCAAAGCATGAGAAGATTTGCTACTTACACGGAGCTTGTACAGATTATTAAAGTGACTGTATACTTTGGGTGCTTCACTCATTTGTGGTTTTGGATACTGTAGCATCATAGGATTATTTTCAGACTTTCCCAACAGGGCAAGTCTGTGGTGTTAAGTGCAGGCATTAGTGCGGTGCTAATTATTAGACCTGGAAGGCAACTGAAGTGAATAAGTTATCTTTATTAAAAACAGCACACAGTTCACATAAGCAAAAACCCTAACTTTGGCCATTGTTATTGCTTAATTGCCTGTTGGCAACACACCTTACTGAATGGGATGTGGTTATTTTACATGCTTCTGTCTACAAGTGTCATGGGATAGTAAGCAGTGGACCTTAGCTGGCTACCAGTTTCACACTTATGAACCTGTCACATGTACATTGAAATTCAATGAATTTTCACTGCAACCTGCACAGCATTTCTTTTTTAACCAGTATCCTTGACTTTCAGTAGATATTATACGATAGCAATTTTGTTTATATTTATAATTGCAATATACTTTGTTCAGCAAAATTGCTTTAATTTTTTTGTTTGTTTGTTTTGTTGCAATGTATTATTAGGTAGGTGCCTTGTGAAGAAATGGAAACTGGTTGATTGTTAGGTTTTTGGTTTGCTTTCAGAGGCTTGGTAGCCATAGAAATCTTGAAGAAGCTTGAGGAAGCATGTCGGACTGATATCTCGGAGTTGTTTGATTACGTTTGCGGTGTCAGCACAGGTGCTCTGATTTTGTCGCTGAAGTTTCTGTATCGCATCTCCATTGACGAGTGTGAACAAGCCTACAAAGAGTTTAGTGCTAAAATGTTTTCCACAAACAAACTGCTTGGGACTGGCAAGCTGGTGTGGAACCATGCCTTCTACGACAGCCAGGTGTGGGAGGAGATTCTCAAGTGAGTGGAGCAGGATATTTCTGGCTTTATCACTTTGGAAGTTGGAAAGAAGTACTGTATGCAAATCTGATGTTTTCATATTGATAATTCTTTGTGTTGTTCTGTATAAGCTTAGCATAGGTAGATTAGTTTAGTGTTTAGTGCTCTGGATTGATTTTAGGGGCTGGCTGAAGCTAATGTGTCATGCAGCACTTACTTCAGTTGGTTGTTTATAACTGTTGACCAAGATTACTGCATCGTCCAAAATAATTAGGATTGATTTCTTTTTTTATATAAATATAACTATACCATGATTAATGCAGTGTTCAGACAGTTGTTTTGTTTCTGATTTATTATTTATGTATTTCTTTTTGTTAAAATAATATCCTCAGTCAAAACAATATTGTAAAGTGTACATTTGTAGGAATGTACTATTTTATTACTCTGTAGTTGCATCTCTACAAGAAATTAGTACGATGCTTGGTACAGAGATTTTATGAATATTGAAACATTGCTTGTTCTGAAAAAAAAGTGGAAACAAGACAATGAATAATTTTGGTTACTAATGTACCTTCTTTGAAAAGGTTTTCATGAAACTGACATCTGAGTTTGAAATAAGCTGGTGCCACCTATAACACTTAAATCATTACCACTTACCTGTGCTGCATATTTCAACTATCTGCTATACTTTTTCCATATTTTTATATACTAAGCTGGTTTCCTGCATCTTTATCATGACATCATCTAGATTTGCCAAGTGTCACAACATTTAACTTATAGTCTATATAGTCTATCCTTCTGGCCATACTTACAGTTTCTGTTTTGGCAGCTTCTTATTAATAGCACTGCTATGCTCCAATAATAGTAATTAAAGGAAACTGAAATAAACCACCAGATCTGTTGTCAGTAACAATAACGATAGTTAATGCTAGACTTTTATTTTGATTACAAGCCTCACTACAGTAAGTTTCTTCATATAAAAAAAACATTGGTGTCAAGTTTGTTCCTTAATTTTGCCACAAGTAATCGTTGAAGGCATTTTCTTTTTCAGGTATAATGTGGGAGAAAAAACAATGATTGAATTTGCAAAGGATCCACTTTGCCCCAAAGTAAGCAAGTTCATTAGGGAAAAGAACAGTTATAAAAAAAAAAGAATTACTGTTAGTTTTATCAAGTTTAAATCAGTAGAGACATGTTGAGCGGCCACCCTCTCAGCATGGTCCTCTACAGCACATCTTTCTCACATTGGTTTGATCTATGAGGTCTGTCCAAAAAGAAACCGAACTTTTAAAACAGCGCGCCAACCAGCTGGCGCAGTGTGCTTGCGACTGCGGGGCTGTGTATCGGCGACCTTGACCTTCAGTCTAATAATAGCCACATCATGCCACGTCAGTTAGTCATCGATCTACACGCACTAGAGTGAACGTATGTTTAGTGCACTTGGCGATTTGTCGCAAGTTGAACAATGAAGGATCTTGAAGAGCAACATGTTTGTGTGAAATTCTGTTTCAAATTGGGAAAAACTTTTACAGACTTTTCTTATGTTGCAACAAACTGATGGGAAGGATTGTTTGAGCCGTACGCAATGTCACAAGTGGCGCCAGCGTTTCAAATCGGGAAGAACATCCACCGAAGACAATCCCAAACCTGGACGACCTTCCATGACAACGGACAACGATCACATTGAGAAAGTGCGTGCTGTGATCCATGGAAATTGTCGCCTGTCTGTCCGTGAAGTTTCTGAAGAAGTAGGCATCTGTAAAAGTTCATGCCACATGATTTTAAAAGAAAAATTGAACATGCATCGTGTAGCCGCAAAATTTGTGCCGAGTCTGCTGTCAGATGAACAAAAAGAGAACCGAGTCACAGTCAGTCAGGAGCTCTTTGATTGTTCAAATGCCGATGAAAGCTTTCTGAAAAGCAAATCCAGAGAGTAGGGTGGCTGGGGGACGAGAGTTGTCTCGTGCTTTGCCAAAAAGTCACGGATAAGGAGTGACGTGTGAGTGGGTGCATTGTCATGGTGCAGCATCCAGGTTTTGTTTTTCCATGCCTCAGGCCTCCTCCTTCACACTGCCTCTTTCAACCACCTCAGGACATCCAAGTAAAACTCTTTATTGATCGTCTGACCACGTGGAGCAAACTCATGATGAACGACGCCCTTCCAATCAAAAAAGACTATCAACATCACCTTCACATTTGGGCAACTCTGACCTGCTTTTTTTGGTTGTGGCGACGATTGCCTTTTTGTTTCGACATCGTAACCATACACTCACATTTCGTCACCTGTTATGACACTTTTCAGAAAGCTCTGACTGACTGTGACTCAGTTCTCTTTTTGTTCATCTGACAGCAGACTCGGCACAAATTTTGTGGCTACACGATGCATGTTCAATTTTTCTTTTAAAATCATGTGGCATGAACTTTTACAGATGCCTACTTCTTCAGAAACTTCATAGACAGACAGACGACGATTTCCATGGATCACAGCACGCACTTTCTCAATGTGATCGTCGTCCGTTGTCGTGGAAGGTCGTCCAGGTTTGGGATTTTCTTTGGTGGATGTTCTTCCCGATTTGAAACGCTGGCGCCACTTGTGACATTGCGTACGGCTCAAACAATCCTCCCCATCAGTCTGTTGCAACATCAGAAAAGTCTCTGTAAAAGTTTTTCCCAATTTGAAACAGAATTTCACACAAACACGTTGCTCTTCAAGATCCTTCATTGTTCAACTTGCGACAAATCGCCAAGTGCACTAAACATACGTTCACTCTAGTGCGTGTAGATCGATGACTAACTGACGTGGCATGATGTGGCTATTATTAGACTGAAGGTCAAGGTTGCCAATACACAGCACTGCAGTCGTGAGCACACTGCATCAGCTGGTTGGCGTGCTGTTTTAAAAGTTTGGCTTCTTTTTGGACAGACCTTGTACTTAGGGAAAAGTAGATGAATCATCTTTTGGGTTAGAGGATAGGCAAGAGGTTGAACAAATACCAAATTTCTTGGAATCATTTTAATTTTTTTAAAATATAATTGGTGGTTTTTTTTTTTTTTTTTTTGTAAATTAAAAAGAAAAATATTTACAGGTGTATTGAAGGAAATGTAGTCTAGATTATTGAATGAATTCTTTCTTTTTTTTTTCTCACTAGAATTGTTTTCCATCATTTTATGCATTCTTCCAAAAGTAGAATTGAATGTATGGATGTAAAAATTGCAGTATCCCTAGACTTTAATTTCCAGAGTATATAATAAATAATAGGTAACACATTGTTTTATTGTTTTTTTTTTTAGATGTCTGTAGTATCTTGCATCATGAATGTTCCCAAAATGAAGAACTATCTATTTCATAACTACAACTATCCACCTGGAGTGTATTCTCGGCACCTAGGAACCTGTAATTATAAACTCTGGGAAACCATCCGAGCCTCATCAGCAGCACCTGGCTACTACAAAGAATTCGTTTTGGATGATTTTGTCCATCAGGTTTGTGATATTATTAACCATAAATACACTGCAGTATTCCCTCCTTAGTAGGTGGCTGGTAATTGATTTCACCATTGTCAGCTGCCATCATCTTGTTGACTCTAAGTGTCTGCTCATGAACTCTTGTTAAAATTTTTTTTTTTTTTATGAAAAGGAATTTGTCTGACAAAAGAAAAATTGTGATACGTATTTAAAACCTTGGGTAAATGTGTCAATCACTTAGATCAGTGGTTCCAAACCTTTTTCAACTCACGGACCCCTTTGGACATTTTATAAATCTCCGAGGACCCCCACATCTGCATTTACTCTGTTTAGTCAGATTTCCCATATTAGGGGCGTCAGGACTTGGGCACATGCCACCACCTTTCACATAAATCTTTAATAAGCCTCTAACATGGGCCATCTTAATCTGAAAAATTAAATTATGAAATTCACACACACAAGCTCAGGGCAGTCACTGAAGAGTAACTCAACTACAAGTTGTTTGATGTTAGGTTCTATCTTAGTAACCACAAGCCTTAAATAATTATGTAAAATTAGTCTGTTCCTGCACTTTGTTTTTATCTGAAGAACAGAACTGAATGTGGACTTGGGTAGCTGGTCGCAAATGGTAAGATGGCTTTCTCCATTGCAGTTTTTCTTAGATTTGTTGCAACTGATTGTCCCTCATTTATCCAGAATTTTACATAGCCATGCTTTTCAAAATACCTTTTTTTTTTGTTCATATAAGCTTGTATTTCAATAAGTTCTTCCCCTTTAACGTCCTCTAATTTTACACTGAAAGGATCTAATACAAAGCTGTATTCGTCAGCATCAGCAATGTCATTGAATTGTTCGATCATTTCGTTTCGTAGTGCACTCAGATGTGTCAGAATGACTTGCTTAAGCTTTGTAGAAATTGGAGAGTCCTTACAACGTTCTGAGAGTTCTTGGAACATACCGAAATCACCTCTTTCTATCTTTTCATGCCATAGAGAAAGTTTTCAGGTGAAAGCATCAACTGCCTGTTTACAAGTAATAACGTTAACAGCCTCTCCCTGCAACCTCAAGTTTAAACTGTTGTAATGATCGAATACATCGACGAGGTATGCTAATCCTATTTGAAAATTGACATCTGCAAATATCTCAGCGTGCTTACTTTTGATGTTATTGAGCATTTCAGTGACACTTTGGCACACTTCATACAATCGTCCAAGAGTCCTGCCTCTCAACATCCATCATACTTCTGCATGTAGCAAAAGCATTGTGTGCTCCTCATCGTTTTCTTTGCAGAGTTTCTGATGACTTAATTTGGTTGATGATCTTTACACTGGGCTAAAGTACGTCATGTAGTTCAGGTGATAGCTTCCCGGAAACTAGGGCCTGTCTATGAAGGACACAATGAATGATCTTACAATGTGGTGCAATGCATTTTAATCTTGCATTAAATCCATGGTTTTTTCCGATCATTGAAGTGGCCCCATCTGAACAACATGCTACCAAGTTTTTGTATAACAGATCCTTCATCCTGAAATATTCATCAACTTTACTGAAGATATCTTCGCCCTTCATTGTGGTCTCCAAGTTGCATGAAAACAGATCTTGTTTCACTTCCTCATCAGCGACGTATCGCACACATAAGAGAAGAATTGCCTCGTTGGCGATTGTTGTAGATTCATAGAGTTGAATCGCGAATTTCGTCTCTTTGAGAATGGCTATAAGTTGTTCTTCACAGTTAGTTGCCATGCTATCGATTCTCTGTTTGAAAGTGTTATCTGACAACGGCACATTCTTCTTCGTGTCTGCAGCATTATCTCCACATAGAAGTGATACGATATCGATCAAAACAGGTTTGATTAAATCTTCTCCAATACTATGTGGCTTCTTTGCTTTTGCTATCACAAGACTTGTGACAAAAGATGCCTCTGTGCATTTGTCACGCTCAGATGTGGATCTCTTGAAAGATATATCAATCAAGGATGGACATCTGGCTGGATACTCCCCTTTCTTCTGCTGAAAAATTAATGCCGTGAAATTTTTTAATATTTAGTTTTTAAATAAATTCTAAATTAGAGTGTGTCAGATTCTGCACAACCTTTCCAGCCTTAAAGATGCAGTAAAGCCACTATCGATAATCTGTTTTATAAATTCCTGTATGGATATCAAACATGCACTGAGGTCTGCAAGCTATCCAATCGATGACAATGTTTTTTTTAAGTCATTATTGACATGACACATTGTAAACAAAAACACACTTCTTGGCTACACCGTGCCTATTCCTATACATGTACCTAGCAAAATTATCTCATATTAATTCTTTTACCAAAACTTCCACAAAAGTTACTACGATTAGGAAGAACAAATTTTCTGGCACATCCTGAAACCTATCACAAGTCATCTTTCACAAAAGATAAATAACTTGATAAAGTAAATTACTTATTTTGAGATACTCAGTGTCTTGAGCCATTGACCCGCCATGTTTCATTGCAGCTTCGAAGGTTTCATAGCATTGTTAACTTAATACATCTTCATATGAGAAACATTCAGGTTTGTTTTCATTCAGTTGGGACTTGATAAATCCAAATTTTATATATTCCTCCTTGTAAAGGCGAAGCTTTTGTTTTCCATTGGAATCACGTTTCGATATGTTGCCCGATTGAATCAATAGTGATAGCAGGCACATGCTGATAACGAATCAGAAACACTAAAAATAGCCTTCTCCCGGCCACAGGTTAGCCATGGAAATACTACATCAGGGGTGGGCAGCCTTTTTTACTTGGGGGCCAGATTTATGAAGTCTGGTATCCTGGCGGGCTGGACTAACATTAAAGCAGGTTTTTTCAATGTACCAACACAAAATTTCAGAAGGTCTGGGGGCCAGTAAAAAGCTGCTGGTGGGCTGCAGGTTGCCTGCCTCTGTACTACATGGAATACTAAGCTTCCGCTCATCAATCAACCACTTGACAGCCGGGATCAGAAGGCACTTGAAACTATGCAGTGGCAAGCAGCGAGTTATTTATAGCCATTCTGATCAAAAACATGGTACATCACCCATAGCAAGATGATCGCCATTCCTATTAATGTGACTCTGATATCAACTACTGAAATTCATTGTCCGAATGCCAACGATTTCATACTGAATTTTACTTGGCTATCTTTTTTTTTCATGGACCCCAGGTTTGGAAACACTGACTTAGATGATGTTTTGCTGGACGGAAGTGTTAGGATCCTTAGACATTAGAATAGTGAGGCAGTGAATCTCACCAGATTTACGTTAACGTGTGAAAATGATTCTCAATTTTACTTAATACAAAAAGTAAAGTATATATTGCATTTGTTTTTTTTTTTTTTTTTTTTTTTGCTATCATCATCATCTAGGGTACATAACACACATTGACAATCATAAATGTAGATTTACTAATAAAATAATTCATGATGGATATTTCAGTTTTGAGTGGCAAGTTAACCCATAATTTTTTTTTCTGACAGCCATAATTGTGCATGCACACTAATTGATCTATGTAATATTGGATATTTTATTGATGATTCCACACTTATGACCTGCAGTGTATATTTTTTTTAAAAATTTTGATGGGAAAACTATAGAAAAACATTAAAATCAGTTTGGATGGCGTAACTATTTGTGCCAGCATTTGGTTGTGGTGTAACTTCTTCTAATCCTAAATTTCATGGTGTTAACTTTGTTTACAAGTTAAGGTAAGCTACAGATTTTTGCTGTTTTCTGCGGTCGTCTTAAACCAACTAATGGCTATTATCTTGTCAGGATGGTGGGCTGCTGACGAATAATCCCACATCTCTGGCAATCCATGAATGTCGACTGCTCTGGCCAAACACACCACTGCAGTGTGTTGTTTCTCTGGGCAATGGGCGCTATGAACCAAACATGGAGTGCTTCCCCAGGGACATCTCTCTGAAAGTGAAATTCGAACAGCTGATCTCCAGTGCTACAGATACCGAAGGTTAGTAAGGCCCTGATAGGATGGTGGTTAACCCCAGCCGACTAACGGTAGCCAGTTAAAAAAGATGTATTTCTACATGGTCTGACCACTATAACACACCACCTCTGGATTTTCATGGCCCCCCCCTACTATGAATGGCTGGAACAGCCAAAGAACCATTTCACTTATGTATGACAGCTAGAATTTCCCTAATCAATAACCCTCAACCAATCAGTTTTGAGAAAATGAATATTGATTTCTGTATTGATAGAAGCTAACTTGAGATTGCCACCATTATATTTGGAAAAATGCTGGTCAAACTGGAACACTGCTATTTCTTCGATATTCGCCCTGTTCAATAAGACGTTTTTGCTGGATAAGAAAGGTTTATTGGCTGACCAAGCAAAAAAAAAAATATGGTACTTTGTAATCAATGGCCTGACTGGCATCACCTGTAAAGATAGTCATCCAAGGTCAGAGAAAAAAAAAAAAACAACACAGAATCAACATTTTCTCACAAAAACATTCACAGACTGATAGTCTAGCTATTGTGGCTTACCCAAGCTACCCTTCCTTCCTTCCTCCCTGTGCAGAGTAACAATGCAAAAATTTTTTTTCCTCTTCCTTAGCAGCCAACTCAATTCTTTGAAGAAAAAAAAAAAACCAGTTTTGTAACTTTACTGAGCAGTAACATTCTCTATTTTCAGCTGTGCACGCCACTCTGAGTGACTTGTTGCCTACTGCCTCCTACTTCAGATTTAACCCATACATGTCAGAAGACATATCACTGGATGAAATTCGACCAGAGAAAATTGATAAACTGCAGCACGAAACAGTCATGTACCTACGTAAAAATGACTTTAAGATCCAGCAGGCTGCCAATCAGCTTCTGAGAGAGAGACACATCCACCAGAAGATGTCAGACTGGCTGACTCTAAAGAAGAACCTGTGGCTATAAACAGTCTAACAGTTTGGTTGGTGAGGGGGGGGATATCTGCATATTTTCTTTTGGCTTTAAGATATCCAATTTAGTTGCAAAAATGATGATACGCATGGGAGATTTACATAATTTATATCAAATTCCAATTGTTATCTTTTAAGAATTATGAAGGGAAAGTGTTATGGATTTTTAACATGCTCACTGTTAATTTTGATTTAATCATCATATTTTACATCTTAATTTGATTAAGATATCTATAGATTTAAAGGAAAACTAGTTATTTATACTCTGTTTAACCAGAGAGTTTCCTCAAAACAACTTCCCGAATGAGCTCTCTCTCTCAATTTTAGCAAGTTCATACTTGAAATTGTAGAATTCACACTTTCTCAGCTAAAGAATTTTTCCACTCTCCAAATGAATCTCAAGAGGGTCACAAAGCCATTCAGGGGCTCTGCTGTTGTTTTGTCAATATTCTACTAATCAACACCTGACTAAAACCAGGTAGGGGTGGGTTGGGACTTCCATTTAGGAAGTTTGCTTTATAAAGTACGTGTCTGAAATTGATATAGCAGCATTCTGATTTACAGGTATGCCAGCATTTATTTAAAACCCATTGTTATGTTCCTAAAGTTTGCTAGGGGCTTTATTCAGGTCAGGCAAGTGATCCATCCACTTCACTGAACCCTGGAAATTTAAAAGAAAAAATTGTTGTCACTGGGTGATTAAAAAATGAATAATAATACAAAAAACGTTTTTGTTTTTAATAGATATAAGTATTAGCATCCACATTAACCTCATGGTTCAGACTTGAAATAAATGGTTGTCAATTTAGAGAGTTCTGGAATCTTCATACATGTTCCTTTAAAGTTATGCAATTCTGTGTGTTTATTTGAGGGGAACTATCAATCTTAAACATCGTTCGTAAATGACATGTGTGCACCATATGATTCTGCAGTTCTTAAACAAAATGTAAACCAGTAGTATTCTTTGAAAAACTATACCACCATACTGAGGAATTTTCCCCCTCTCCATCTCACTTTTACTATGTCAGCCTTCAACAATACGATAAAGGATCAGAAATCCAGGGGCATCATCTCATCAACAGCTCTACCCTTTTCCAATGTTTCGTTCAGCTACTAGTTGCATTGTTGGTAAAACATTTTACTAGAGTACATTTCTTACGAGAAACTTTATCTACTATACATAGCACAGTGGTGTTAAATTGTTTTTTTATGCTTTGTGCCACAATTCAATTTACAATAAAGGGAAGTATCATAATGCAAAAAGTAATTAACAATTGTTTGTTATTAACATATATTGGAACAAATTACTAGAGATGCTCAAGAGAAACCCTACTAAACTGGTGATGCCATAATGGTATCTAGAATTTGAAGCATCAGGTTCTGCACTTAGAAGGCTAAATGTAACCAAGTTTTATATACAATGATAGAAGGAAAAAAACTGGTCTTTCTTCTAGATAGCATAATCCCAGAAACTCTTTAAATGTATTCTTTTTCTAGTCATTTACAAAGTGTCCAGCATCCATGGCAATTGTTACGTTAGTATTTTATCGATAAAATTAAAATGCCAGACAACAGATCAGTTACCAAATGAGAGAGAGGGGAGCGAGCGATTTTGGCTGGAACGGTTTTTAAAAATAATTCACATTCATAAATTTGTAGTTGAGAAAAACAAGTTTTTAAAACTTTATTCACTCAAATAGAGAAATCTTCAATCTCTATTGAACCTGCCTCCAGATTAGTCACTATTGGCTAAAAGTGAGAAATTAGCATGCGCACAGTGCATTCTGAGAAAATGGTTGAGACACCGAACCATTAAGTCAGTTTTTCAGTGCACCTGAACTGTAACCTGTTTTAACCGCTTTCACCAAGGAATGACTACATGAAAAACAACCAACAAGCAGTAGCCGCCTGCTCATAGGAAAATTTAGATTTTGGTGTATATGTAAAACAAAAAAAGAGATGATGATTTAAAACTCATTCAGGAAATTTTAGTACTTTGAGAAAAACATTCTTTCGAATATGCATGTATCTTATAAACCTGATTTTTATTTTTGTCAATACTAGAGGAAAAATTAGATAATTGCAGACAGGCAACTTTTTCAATTCTTACCAGAGTTTGCAATTATTGTACAAACTACCTCATAGGCACTTTACCATAAACCAATAAGACAAGCAACATTTTAAAAGTATGCTGGAATTTTAATGTACTGTATATTATCTTAATTACAGTAATTTTTTAAAAGTAGAACAAGCAAGAAATATAATAAAAATCTAATAGTTATCATACTATTCACCAGTGTCTGCTTGTGACCACCTGTTTGTGTATCTAAGTGGACACAATGAAATCTGCAAACAGTGGTAATCTATGAGAACTACAGAAGATTAGTACCTGAAGAGAATATGGCAATTACAAGTTTTGAATGTTAATCAGGTAACTGTTCTTGAAAGCAAATTCTAAAAAAATGTATATTTAATTTTCTCCCCTACCATGTATTTTGAACAAGATTATTCCCATGTAGCAAACAGTGAAACCCCAAAATTGCTCTTTTACAAGCACAAAAAATATAAAAATGGATAACCACATTTAAACAGGTTTTAATTCATTTCAACCAAAATTGCTATATAAAAAGAAAGCATTTCCAAAGTTTCTTTTACAATAAATTTTAAGAAAAGCACCACCACACAAGATGATTTGGGAGGTAACATTAGGGAAGTTGAGTATTTGAAGAAAAAAAAAATTGCAAATGGTTTTCTCCACTATAATAGGGTAACATAAAAAATTCTAAATAAAACTCCAGTTTTGTACAAATTAATGTATATAACATTGTCATTAAGAAACTAAATACTACTATTACTAAGTTCTTTCCTTAATGCTTCCATGCAGAACGGATAATTTCTATATTTGGAGAAATGGAAACAAAGTGTCTATTTACATACATTTCATGCAATGAATAATATAATAAACAACCTTTTTTTTGAATCTATGCATGCTATTCCTCAACCCAAAGTCTTATCATTGCCACCATCAACAAAGCATCTTCCAGAGAAGTTATTTCATTATACACACAATGTATGTTAAAAGAAACCAGGTCACAGTAACAATGAACTACTAAAGCATTTCAATTAACTTTCCAAATCTAATGGAGACATTACTACCAAAAACAAGGGAAAAAAAAAACCAAAAAACATTTGCTTATTTTTCTCCAAAAAAAAAATTTTTTTTTTGGAATAGGATTTTCTACAAAGATGGAGAAAATGAGATCTATAAATATGCCCATACTAAGGATGGATGCTAACGTTCAAGATGGTGCTGTAAACAAACATCAAATGTCCAAGATTTTTAGCATAGGTTTAGCACTCCACAAAATCTTTTCCTTTGTAAATCTAAACTTGAAGCAGACATAAAATTAACTTTTATATAACCAGTTATTTCAGATTTATTAGTTTTTTAAAAACAAATGGTGTGAAGTAATTTTGAATGCAAGAGTAAACTTAGTCATGTTTTATTATCAGGACTATTCATTCCTGGTGCAGCATCTTCACCTGAAGAAAATACCAAGAGTTCACTAGTAAACAAATTTTGAAGAATTATGAAACTGCATCTGTAGGCTGCCTAATAGTTCATACAAACGATTCCAATCGATGGTTACTGTGATCATCCAATGAATTGGCCACAGCTGTTGTTTTGTTTTGTTTTAATTAATACTGTTGCAATCTAGTTCCCATCGATGGGTTCTAGTGCTTCATCCATAAGGTTATTAAGTTACATTTATACCCTTACCAGCATACATTAATTTTTTAAAAAGGAAAATTATTGGGGCATTCCACATTCTGCAAAGAACAAAATAAACAACACTGACATATCAAAGTTGAACTGATGAGTTCTTTAAGTGTACAGATAATTGGATTGTATAATAAGTTTTAGATCAGACTGCGACAAAAGACCACGTTTATTTCAAATATAATAAACAGGATACCCCCACAATAAATCCAAGCAAAATTGTGACACTTTAGAACTATCATCTGCTTCATTAACCATCATCTGATTGCTCAGGATAGACATGAAAATCTGACCACCTGGAAAAATCAGTACTGCAAAATTTAAAAGTTCATGACCCCCAGTTTAGACTAATGTAATGTTATGGTAAATTCTCAATTTAAAATCCAGAGATCAAACCGGTGCAACTTTCAAGTGTGTGTGTGTGTGTGTTGAAGTGTCTATAAGTACACCACTCAGGCAGCTGCAAAAGAAGGCAGTTCAGTCTTAGTGATTAACACTGACACCATCACTGGGATTGAAAATCCTAAATATTTCAGAGCATTCCATTTACATAAATCATCAGCACTATCATACATCATTGGCTGTTTATGGTGCTATAACCGAATAATAGCATCCGTGCATAAAGCAAACACGGCAGTCTTTGTAGCATAATCAACAATTATTTTTATAGGCACTTGAATAGTTGAATATAGAAATGAGTTCAAAATTTACACAACAAAACAGGCTGGACTTAGTGAAATTTGGACACTGTTTAGGTACTATTGTAAATCATAAAATGTCTTAGTAGTAGAAATAGCTAATATTACTTATATATATACATATGATTTGGAAAAACAGAACAGACTTGAAAAAAATTTTTTAAATCATGTTACATTTTCAGTCAAGAAACCTGCACGGCTAGTTTTTTGGGTTCTTTGACTGGCATTACAAGAGATTGGCAGTACCAAAAAAAAATAGAAGAAAAATCTGGAGTGGACAAAAATAAAATTTCAAAATTATGCATACAATAAAATTACTGATTCAGTTTTTTAAAAAAAATGTTGTTATTCCATCCATGGATGTTTAAGATATATATTTACTGTCTCCAAGATAAATGAATAAAGAGAAAAAAAATGAAAAATGAAAACAAGATATACGTCAATATTAAAGATTAAATGCTGATGGTTAACATATAAAATAATGAAAACTATTTGTTTGTTTTATCTGCAAACCTTTCCTCGTTTCAGCTCCCCGTTTTTCAGCTGAGGCTGACTAGATGTGATGCAAAAACACTGTAATGAATGCCTAATGCGAGAATGGAACCAGCAGACATGAAGACTGTGTGCAGCTCCTTTCGTTGGCACACATGCTCAAAGGAAACCTTTAAGAATCTTATCTGCTTCAGGTTCTGGCTAAAGTTAAACTGTAATGAAGTGTCACTGGCCATGTTTCTCACGGTAATTAAGATTAAATAAAACTCCATCTTGGAACACAAGTTACTCCAACAAGAGGGTGCAGGTAGGCAGTAATTAATACTCATTTCTTCTTTGCCTGTTGTTGATTAGATAACAAGTGCGCTACCTGTTAATGCCAGTTAGAATAATTACACCTTTCAATTTTAAACAGCACTATTACAAAGAAAGAGTGATTTAGTGTAATTTAATAAAACCTTGCTGTAAACTGAAATACAACTGCCAATTGCAAATTATATACATGCAAGCATCTAAAATAATTTATATAAAAACGAGTATATATATTAATTTTTAATATATTTTTCTTCTCACTGGTGACAATGAATTTTTAATGTAAGGACAACTTTATTTTACTACACACTAAAACTTGGCAAAATTGTCGATATCTAAGGTCAACAAGTTTTAATTTATTGCATTAAAAAAAGATTTATATATAATGTAAAGAAATAGCTTTCTCACCTGACTGTCCATATAAATACTTTAAAAAGTTATAACCTGTAAAGCAAGCGCTAGTATAATGAGAACTCATGAATGACAAATGACCAAAACATAGAAACTGTAAAAATGGTTGTTCTGATCTCTAAAATAGCATCTGTATGTTATTGATGCCTTAAAATAACAAATAAAAATTCCTCTATAAAATGTACAATGCTCCATGAAAAAAGCTTAGGTTATTCTGTTGGTGCGTAACATGCTCTGAGGTACAAGATATCAGTGGGAAAAACTACAGATGGCCCACACTCAGGTGAAGCAACTGTCCTGTACAGATCTTGCTACTTATCAGTTGATCCATCTTTAGTTTTTTTTTTTTTTTATCTGAAAAGAAAGCACGTTAAGTTTTTGATTGTCTCTCAGCGACTCGGGATAGAGGTGCCCTTTCCTCAGGAAAGGCACTCCATATTTCATTGTAGATTATACCTGAAAACAAAAGAAAGGATGAGTTTCATCTCAGCTGTCATCATTGCCAGATGCTTCAGTGTACCAAAATTTTGGGTCTATAAAGTGACCGGTAAGAGAGCAGGACTTCAAAACTAATTATCCAGTTGTGGGTCAGAAATGTTACGCTGGTCACCCAGACAAGATAAAGTGCCAATTTTTGGCTGACATCAGAATTAGCACGAAGTCATTACTGATAAAGGTGGCAACAGTTGGCTTTAGACATAATGTTAACCAGGATAGTAAGGACTAAATTAAAGAGTCTGTCATTGTATTGGTACACTACAGCCAACCAGTAAAACACATTGCTAAGTCATCCATCAGTGTTGAGAATGAAAATAAAGGAAGTCTGGAGCTTACCAGTGATATGTATGACTCAAACAGCTATCACAGTGTGTGTGGGGTATTGTATGGATAAGTGCATGGTTATTATACATGTACTATTATCTTTGCCTAAACTAAAAATAATAATAAAAAAATTTTGTAAATAATGAAATATTACTTCCCTTTTCATTTTATTTTGGCCCCTCCCTTCACAAATATCACTTTTGATATTAATTTGTTAATTTTATAAATATTAGCAACTGCCTTAATATTAATTTCATTTATGCAAAGACTTGCCAAAATAATTTGAACACTTTCAAAAGTGTACATTTATTCTGTACTGGATATCTAAAAACTGTTAAAAGCCATTTTCACTACCACTTGCATTGCTCAGTTATAGAAGATGGTGTGAACACCATTTACAGAAGTCAGCTGGCTCTGCCATAAATTTAAAGAACCAAGGAAGACAGAAAAATCACAGATGGAAAGATAGGTTGCTGGTCTGAAAGAACAAACCCTTTCCTGACAGGTAGCCAATTAACTGTTGACCATAATTTCTCTGCAGCAGTCAACATCTTAACCACTAAAGGATGGTTATCGACTAAATAGCAGCCAGAAACCTTTGGCTCAGATGCGGTAACAACTGACCTGACTGGGCCAAATAGCACCAGAACTACACCTTGAAGGAATGGTGCAATGTATTGTGGTCACATAAGAGCAGGGTTGAAATATTTATTTTTAAGTGATGATAGTATATTAGAAGAAAGGTCAAGGAAAAGTATTGAAGAGCTGCATTTACCATACAATTAAGCATGGTGATGAAAAAGGACAGTATGGATGGTATTCTCACAAATGATAGATATCACAGTATTCTGTGATGCCATATGATTCCATCACTCGATAGATGGTTAGTTTGTGCTGCAAAGCTCAATATACAATAACCTGCCAGAAAAGAACCAGAGGTCATTAAAACCGTGTTTTGGCCCAATCACTTTCTAGATTTGAACCCCACTAAATTTGCATGGGCTAAACTAGACTGAAGAGTCAAGGAAAAAATGTCCAGCCTCTGACAATCAATTATGGAAATTTTTTTTTTTACTTACAAGGCATTCAAAAAGTTACTGAAAGGGTGCCCAAAATGTGTGCAGCAGATAGGTGACTATTTTGATGAAGTGATATCATCATCATAATTAATGGCTTGTATGTTCTGTTCTGACACATGGTTCATCTGATTTTTTTTTTTTTTTTTTTACATTCTTTCCCTGGAACAATGCATTTTTAAATTAGCAAGTGTTGAAAGGGCAGATATCAGTGTTTTTGTATGATTCACTCATAATTTTGAACAGCAGTGTATATTAATGTAGATTTCCATGAGCAGCACTGGAGCACTGTATCACAATAAACTCAAGATTGATTAAACCTCCACAAAAGCAAGTTCTCTTTGGTCAACTTACGCTTCCACTCCTCTACAGGCAAGTCCTTGTTCTCAAAGGGATCCTCGTAGACATCTGCTGTGGGCTCGTCGTTTGGGTCAGAGTACTGATGCAGATAAGGATGCATCAGAGCCTCTTCAGCGGTTATACGTTGGTCAGCATCAAGGGTCAGCATTTTTTCAAGGAGGTCAATAGCTGAAATAACATTTTTATACAATATTTTTTTTTTTTTTTTATTTGATGCCAGATTTGTTGCTTTGAAATTTTTCAATTAAAATTAAAATTTATCATTCAATCAACAAAGCTGATTATCTAATACTCGATCATATGTGGATGCTTCTATCTGTAACAATGAAACCTTCAGGATGTTTTCTTGTTACCTATTAATTATCTTTCTCCATGTGAGGTGATTTAGGATCTTTTACCTAACAGCACTTGATTTATGAACATCACAATTACTTACCAAGTGCATTTGCACCCTGGAAGTGTATTTTAAAGTCTTTTCTCACAAACAACGGCATCGACTGGACATACTCTCGAGCCTGAAAGAGGGAAATAAACCCAGTGTAAATCAAAAAAAAAAAAAAAAAGTGCTTGATGATGATGTGCTGCTGATGCTCCAGTGACAAACTATGATTCAAGAGTGAACAAGCTCTTCTGGAGCAGCAACTTTGAAATGGCAGCAGGCATCGAGAAGTTCCAGGAGAAACAGGACGGCATTCAGCAACAAGAGACGCCTTTGCAGCAGGTCCCATTAAAACAACTTTTATTTCATTACTATTATCTATCATTTTAATATTTTTAAACTACTATCGAGTGGTTTTTTGCTTGGATTATTTTCTTTGTGCCATGTTTTCCAACCATCATATTAACATCTTCTGTTGTTCCCTTACAAAAGTAACCTAGTAGTTTTTTTTAAAGTTGCACTAAATAAACAAAATAGGAAAGGAGTCTTTAGAACTTAAATTTTCACTAAATTACATTTCATGCAGTTTTCCCCTAAAATTAGAAATCCCAATAAAATCTGCATGCAGTATACCAGAGATTTTGAAAGATCATCATATACCGTAGGTCACATCAAAAGAGGATGGATTTCAACCAGCTTTGATGTTACGATTTATCTAGATGAAGCAGAGATATAAGCTATGGCAAGATGTTGTTGTCTACTAGATGATCACCTCACTCATCAGCAAGATGTATGACAGCCACATTAAGATGACTGTATCCCCCTTATGGATCATGAATTATTAAATTCTAAAAACAGCTTCAGAAGAATGAAGCTAGTGGGAAACAGAATCCAGGGAATATCATGTTCAGATTCCTTTAGCCTTTCCATGGCAATGGGGGACTGGCTTAACCAAACTTCAATCAAACTATCAGAATCTGCCACAGAGTTAATCACATGAGAGAATGGTCCACACTGAGGTCAATTCTGCTCAGTGGACAGTAAACTAAAAGACCCTTTTTGCTCTTCCGTAAACTGGAGAGAGCTCTGAAAGAAAAACATTCTGATAATGGCAGCAATCATTACCAACATGACTGCATCTTTATGGATGCTCAGAATTGATGAAAGCATCACATACATCCTGGAGAAAGCTACTCTTGAAGCAGCCCTTCAGATAAAATGAGTTACTAGAACTTTGTTTACACTTTGTATAAGGGTGTGTGTGTGCGCACGCGAGAGAGTGTGTGAGAGTTCGTGAGAGTGTGTGTGTGTGTGAATCTGTAAAGAGACACACTGAAATAGTGAGAATCTTTGTAGAAGCTGTTACATCACCTTTGTTTTCAAAAATGTTGTTGGATAATAATATAGAACAAAAAGAAACGATGATTCATTCAAGTCAAATAACCATTTACTGTAATGAAAATGATACTAACTACTAGAATTTAAACAAATTATCCAATAATAGTCAAATTTTTTACTCTTCTACTTTTTTCTTAAATGGTTATAGATACAATCAGTTCATGAAATTCTCACTCAAGAGAAAACATGAGAGCAATTATGAATGTAATCAAAAAATGCAAAAAATTTAGTATATAAAAATAATCCTTTAAGTATTTAAAACTTTTTTCAATATTATAAAAAATAAAGTACAAATTAGGTAACAATTAAAAATAAATAAATAAAGACAATAGCTTACATCCTGGCTTGATATCTTTTTAATGAAATCCTGGCTAGGCTTACCAACCAGTGACAAAATTTTGTAGAGTTGATCAATATCTATGATAAGTAGTAAGAATTCATAACCATCAGAGAAAGAAAGGCTCAAATTGTGTCACAAATTAACCAAGTAACTTAAATCATTCCTCAAATATTGAAAATCAGTATATGTGTAAATGTCACTATTGCCATTCAAGTCGCTTGACCTTTCACACAAGTGACTTCTGACACGCTCTAGTAATGTGATTAACATGGCTTAAAGCACATTTCTTCACACAAGTCATCTCAGTTCACACTGATCCCCTAACTTTTACTTTAGCTAAGGTATTTAAGTTTTGATGCTGTGATCTTCTGAACTCATTTTTAAAAAGCAATATACTATAACAAATGCAAAAATTACCACAAGTTCAGTTTCAGTGCTAAAAATTATGACAAATTAATGAAATATACATAAAAATATAATATAATAGATATTGTCAAATTGATGATTCAGAGACTGCTGCATTGTGTTAGGAAGTAGAAAACTATAGGAATGTCAGATCCTGTATGAATGCCACGTGGCACAATACTGATACTGCTAAGTTAAAACAAGGAACATCTCTTATCTACATGTATGGAGTAAGTTAAATGACTGCTAACCTGCTTCACTTTTCCCTTTAAGAAAAATTTTATTACTGTAATTGCATGAAAATCACTTATAAAATAAAAATACTAATTTCTGAAGTGTGTAAACAAGTGTTTCTAGATAACCAATCTTTTCTCTGAATTTGTGACTTTAGGGGGAAAATAGAAAACACAAGCAAGTTATATACAATGACAGCAATGGAAACATCAAAAATAAAGGGTCCTTCCAGGGTTACAGGGGGTTCTGCACTTTGTACTGAAAGTAGCTTAGCCAACAAACTAACTATGGCAAGAACTAATTTCCAATTGAGTGCTAAATAAAGCAAAAGATAGTTTCTTTAATAATAATAACAACTATGTATAACAATTTTTCAAAAGGATACGGTCATTTCCTGGAAACAGTGTCTTTCCGGTGATCATTTCAGCCATAATGCATCCAACAGACCACATGTCAACTGAAAAAGCGTCAAGAGATGAAAAATGGGGAAAAAAGAGCAGAACAGCGGAAAATATCCCATCCCCAGCTAAGAGCCATAAAGATGCCAGATACACAGAGGCAGAACCGTGTTGCTTCTGTTGTCTTTTTAAACACTTCACAACTAAGATTATGATTTATATCCCCACATACAGATAACATGCTAGTTTGAGAATTTAAAAAAAAAAACCATGTGAGAGATTCTCATTTTCTTATCAATAAAACTTAATTTTTAAAATTTAGCTAAGTAAATTGAGTGAGGAAGTGCCAAGCAAATTTAGCAAAGAAAAAAGAAATCAAGACTATTACTTCAAAACTTTTATATTTCTTAGGGAGTTGACATTAGGGTGGATAATTTAACGATAAGCTGAAGACAAGTGGTGGGTGGGTGTCAAGCACTGAGGTAAATCAAACTGCAGCTGTTGGCTGGATAACCTACCAGCTTTCCCATTGTAGTGCCTCCAATTCAGCATGATCTCAGGAGCCCTGTACCATCGTGTGGCAACATAGCCAGTCATCTCATTGTCAGTTTGACGAGCCAGACCAAAGTCAAGAATCTATAACAGAGAGAGAGAGAGAGAGGGGGAGATTCTAAGTGTTTCACCAACTTATTTTCTGTATAACTGAAGACACTTTCTTATTCTATTTTCTTCACTAATTCTTGTTATGATTTTCACCAGATGGCTGCACGAGTTTCTTCCCACATCTAAAAATAAAGTTCTAGTGGGGATTTCCCTGCTGTGGTTAGAAGTGCCAGGCCCCTTGTGATGCAGGATTGCCAATGCTTTCTAGCAGACAACCAAAGCATTAGCCTTCATCACCATGGCCTTTTCCCTTGTAGACTCTGATGTATGACACAACATTAACATTTAAAAAAAAAAAGTTATATAGTCACCACCCAGACCTTCAATCAGTCTCTCCAAATTTATCGATTCTTAGCAGAGCACTTCCACATTGAAAACAGACAGCAACAAAAACTGCTAATTAACTTTGTTAAACTTACCAGACTTTGATTTTTCATTTAAAAAAAAATTACATATACAGAATTCATACTTGCCAACTTTCCAAAATTTTCATGGGGGAGACTTTGGCAGTCCGAGTTGCGAAGCGCTCAAAAATGTAAACAAAGAAAACGTAAACACTCATGATTATCTGTCTCTAAATTTCCATATGGTCACAATTGTCAAATGCAATCAGTCATGCTCTGACTCGTGTCCAAGTGTTAATTCTTTATTGTAGGTAACACAGGCTGACTTTGCTGTTTTCAAAGTTGTCCTACTTGGTTTGTAGGCATGACAGTCCTCTGTTCTATTGCATTTACATGTCAACAATGCATCCAGGGTTGAATTGTCAAGAAGAGACCTGTGACGCAACTGGGAGTGTCTGCCATGGGAGACAAGCCTGCGGAGTGGCGGGTGGCAATAGGGTCAAATGGTGGACGACGATAGCATGAGCCATACACAACGTGGAAACGGGTTTGCTGATTTATGATTGGTCAAAATATGAAACTCGCAAAATGTCGACTATTGGTTACAAAAAATCGGGCTGTTTTCACATTTTATAGGGAGGGTTCTTAAAAATTGGGAGAAATGGGTCTATTTTTTTATGAAAAAAACAGGAGGGTGGGAGATTGATTAAAAATCGGGAGATTCCCGCCAAAATTGGGAGAGTTGGCAAGTAGGAGTATTGGAAATAATTATAGAAACAAGAAAACCTCAGTATAAAATGCAAATAACACTTGACAAAATCACATCTCATGGGTAAAAATTAAATGCCCCGAAGTACAGCCAAGTGTTGATATGGACTTTGAGTGGTTCCACAGCTGCAGGGCTATAAACATATAGGCAGTGATATCATTGTATGTGATGAATACTATGGCTCAGCTACTGAAGGCTATTCTGGCAACAGATTGCAGCCAAACTTCCCATTTTAGGAAGTATGCTGCATGCAAAACTCCGAGGATACACAAAACTAGAACTGGATATGATCTCTACATAATAAATGAGCAGCTAGTAGAAATCTTGTGAATGACTGAACTGCAAGTGCAGGTGTTCAATTTTTTTTTTCAAAAGCAGTAAGATACACATTAGTGCAAAGTGGTCTCAATAGATGTGCACCTGCTCAAAAACCTTTGCAGAGAAGCAACCAACCAAATGGCAAGGTGAAAAAGGGCAACAGAAATAAATCAGTGAAATTACCAAACCTGGAAGGTGCTCTTTAACAGATGAGTCCAAGTTTGAACTGTTTGGTAATAATCAATGGCAGTTTGTTCAAAGAGTGTTGGATATTTGCATAAAATCATAAGTATACTGACTGCCAACAGGTAAACACAGATTCTCATCCACCATGCCATTCCTCAAGGAAGAAATCTCATTTGACAAGGATCCATTTTCCAAATTTTTAAACATGACAAGGACCCCAGAAAGACAGCCAATGTAGTGAAAAACAATCTGGAATGCAGAGATGCTGATGGAGTGCTCACAAAGATGCCTTTGTCTGTACAAAGTCCTTATATGAACACCAGTGAAGCTGTATGGGGATTATATTGCTACTAAGAAAGTCAAACAGAAACAAAACACCTTGGATAAACTGGAAAGTACTACAAGATATTTGAAACAAATTTCCAGTCATACAGAGTGATGTACAATTGGTATATTTTCTTTAATAATGCATTGTGTATTTATTATATACATCAGTTGCAATTACTCATTGTGCTTCTGTAGTTATTTACAATATATAGCAAAGGGACAGATATAGATAATATAAAGGTAGAATACTAAACAAATAAATACAGGGAATATAATAAACTAATTTTTTTCAAACACTGGTAATGCACAAGAGCACAGTCACCTGAAAATGGAATGCATAAAAATGGTGCTGTTTGGTATGAACAAAATTTGAAGGTCTAGCGTTTATTTAATAAGGTGTCTTTCTGAATGCTGTTAAGATACCATCCGTTCAAGTTTTGCCAAGCTAAACAGAACTTACCCGCAATTCACAGTCCTCATTCACAGCTATATTACTTGGCTTCAGATCCTAGAAATAAAACAGGAATTATAAAATGCAGGAAATTATCTGTTGACAATAGATTTTGTTTGTTTTAAATTTACCACACTGACCACTTCTTCTTTTCTATAAAAATTCTCTTTTTTAAATAAATTCCATCCAAGTGTCTAAATTTGTCAAAATCAAGAAACAGCTCTCTCTCTCTCTCTCTCACATGCACTTGTGCAAACTCAGAATACTACTACATTAAAAGAATTAATAAATTTAATTCTGCAGAATGACAGCAAGATATCTGATTTGGTTATATCGTATAGGATTCATCTCTAGTCTTGAAGTAGTTTTTGTTTACACACTTAAGCAGGAAGCTAACTCAGCAAAACGTTTCCATTATACTTGGCAAAATATTTAGAGATAACAAGAAAGGTAACTCACCCTGTGAGTAATTTCCGCTGAATGAACATACTAAAAAATAAATAAATAAATAAATAAATAAATAAATGCATATATAAAAACTAAGTTAGTTCCTTTTATTCATACTGTATAAACTGGTTATAACATTTCTCTATCTCTGTGCTATATGAAAACAGGTCTCAACAGACAGATTCAAGAGGAGAACTCAAATTGTTCAAGGTCATAATTTCCGTCTTTAGCGGTTTTTTTAAAAAAAAATAATATGGTTTTAGATATACTGGCCATCCAACAAGCCATCTGTTTTTAAATTCAGATACTTTGATCAAATCTTCAAAAAATGAAATCCACAAAATCCTTAAACTTCATGTGTGTTTATCTAATGAATCTCCTCCTCCTCCTCTTCTCCATAAAATAAATTTAAATTCTAAAAAAAAAAAAATGTACTGTAGTTGCAACACATTCATCTAAAAAGAAAATTCAAAATAACCACCACAGATCTATAGTTTGCAGCATAATTAATTTTTCAAGTGTTGAGCTGTAAATCTTGAAATAAATGTTTTTCCACACTACACCACAAAGATAATACTAAAAAAAAAAAAAAAAAAAAATACATAGTGGAAACAGCAGAGAAAAACTTACAAAGAAAATGGATGCTAGCTATCGATATAACTTACCTTCAGTCCTCTCAGAATCTGGTAAACTAAAAATTGTATATGATCATCACTTAACTTCTGAGTTTTTAGAATGTTGTTCAAATCAGCACCCATCAGTGGGGTAACTATGTATCTGAAAGATATCAATTTAATGCATGTAAGGGCTCACTCGTGCACAGCACCAATTTATAAGCATGCCATAAAAGTTTAAGATATTAAAAAAAGAAAAAGCAAAGAATTTCACACAGCACAGGGTTAATTAATTTTGCAGTGCAACTAAAGGGATATATTTTCATGTGTTGTATTTTTACATTACACAGAAGACTCAAAATTTTAGAGGGATTTTTTCTCCTATTTATAATTGTTAAATAAATATATGCAATAAATAAATTTCTTAGGTACTTACACATCTTTAAATGTAGCTAAACTTTCATCTGGAGTGAAGGCATCAAGCAAACAGATAATCTAGAGACAAGAAAAACAAATTGTATACAGTATGAGAGTAGGGGTTACAAATGAAAAACTGTTTCGAGAAACCTGATTAATAATTTCATCAACACAAACACACCAGCATTAAGAGACACTCTGATAAGCCTTAAGTTTTTTGTTTAGGCCTTTAAGATACTAGCATTTTAACTCCACTTCAGCCTCCACCCACCCGTTTATTTTAGATACAAAGCAGTATTAACAATACACTTCAAAACTGCCAACCCAACTCAGGTCATTCAAGGAAGGTCCACACCAAATACTCCAACTGTGGAGTTCATGGGGGTACAAAGCAACATTTGTTGAACGTGTCTTCTGAAAGTTCACTCCTGTCAGAGATGACAGAAACTAAAAGTTTCCAGATTTCTAGAATTGCTGCTTCCACCATCAGTGGATCATGAGCACATCTGACTATACAGGCACCTGTCTGTAATGCAACTTAACTCACATCAGAATTTACACACCCGACTGTTGTTAGGAGTTGGGTTTTTTTATTGTTTATTACAAGCGTGGGAAAAAAACACCACTAGGCTTGAGTCTGAGTTGACACACTGCACTACACACAATTTTATTAACCATTCAACTGCTGTCTGGTTAAAAATAATTTATAATTTTATATGTTTAAAAATATATATGTTTTGAAACTGTTTAAGATTCCAATATGTGGATGTCGTTTGACAATTTTTATCAATCAATTTTCCTTAACTGTGAAGTCAGGTACAAAGTCCTCGGCAGTATGTAACAAAAACTTTTCAAGGAGTACACTGTCCTTTTCAAAATAACTTATTTATTTAGTACATAGTAACAGGAACATTAAGCTAGCTAAGAGCCAAAAAATTTAAGACTTTTTGGCTTCTAATATCTGTCTGTGTACACTTTTAGGGATTATATATTATAAATCTCCAACAGATGCTGAAATTGTTGTTCAAAGATTATGAAATGATGAGTATTCAGAGGATACTTATTGTTATAGCCATCTAATGTTATTGTACTTTGCCTAATTTCCATCTGTTAGAGGTGTTTTACTTAAATTACATTATTATAAAAATGAATAAATCATTTTAAAAACTA